>KZ653018.1:98692-109383 GCA_001010745.2 Gerris buenoi
GTAGTCTAGTACTTCCTACTAGAACGGGTAGGACCTTGCAATTAGGCCATCACTTAGGCCCTTTTTACGAGTTGCAGCCACTTCAAACATCATACATATGTACATTGTACCGCCGAAGCGAGTATGATGTGATCAATAGTGAGCCATATAAATCAGAGTGTCACGCCGAGGAATCGAACCCCATCTCGTTCCACTCATGATTCCATGGGGGACTAAATCAAATGCTTTTGACAGGTCATACATTATAGCGAGTATATCTTCTTGATTTTCCCAAGCATCATGTATATAATTTATAATTTCATTAATTAAATCAACTGTAGAGAAACCTTCTCTGTAACCAAACTGTTCCTTATTAATCAGGTTATATTTATTGAAAAAATTGACGATTCTTACTTTCAAAACTTTTTCCATAATTTTTCCTTCTACAGGTATCAGAGAAATCTTTATATTATAAAAAAAAATTGTACAACAATTAAATAAAAGCTTTATAAAAATATTAGGAAGCTAAGAAGTCTGCAAACCCGCATAACAGAAGTAAGAAAAAAAAGAAAAGAAAAAAAGCGAGTGAGAAACTACTTGAGGGGGATGTATTTCAGACCTTCTCAGACTCTGAGGTGGCCACAAGACCAAACAACCCATTGGAACAAGCTCTGCTATCCCCTTGCTCGAATAACGCATCGCTTTTCCAGACCCCACGGTATCACCTAGTGATACCTTCCACCACTCAGTTGAAAATGCTAGATATCACATAGTGATACCTCCGCAGTCACTAGGTTAATGCTGTGCACTTCTCATAAATATCGGACTTGCACAATCTCACCCAGATTTTCTATGTGGCTGAAGATTAAGATAGTTAACGTGAGCTTACTAATTTAAAAAAAAATGCAGCATGTCTTTTGTCTGAGTAACAATTAGGTGCCTGATGATATCTTAAGCAGAAATACTACTTTTGGTTGAAATTTGGTATCATGTTCCTATTATCAATATTCAGGCAATTTTTGTTGGACAGCGTTAGCCATCCAAACATACAATGCTTGAAAGAGTTGAAAGCTCAACTTTATGATAAAGTTTAAAAAATCTTTTACTAATTTTATTTATAATATCGTGCGTCTAGAAATTTACATTTCTAGTTGAAGAATGTTTATATTAAAAAAATAAAAATAAATTATTTTCCGTATTATAAATCCATGATAACTACTCCTCTCTTAAAAATGTTATCTCTGTGACACATTACTTGCATTGGTTTCAATACAATTCACAACATTTTTTAGAAGACACATGTAAGGTAATCAATATTTTTATGAATTTTTGTGACTTATCTTTATGTTTACCACTCTCTCCGAAATCAAATGGTTTATTTGTTCATTTAAACTTACGATAACTTAAATTAAAGCTATAGTTATAAAACTTTTGTATAAAAGTTAAAAATCTGCAGAACTGACCTTTTTAATTTGAAATTACCGCCATTCCAGACGTTTTATTTTATTTAGTTTTTTCTTGTGAGCACTATATTCATAAAACCCATGATAAAAAGTATTAATTAATTTAATAATAATGTTAAAAATATATAGAGCAAGATTTCTCTTAAGTTTTAAATCGTATCTTTTAGTTTCGTATTTTTTTTGAGTCAATAATTTTTATTTTTTATTAAGTTGTCCCTTCTAAATCTGCCATCTTTGTTTGTGGTAAAGTGTGAAGTGAAGAAAGAAGAAAATAAGAATGAGCCAAGTTTATCAAAGTTTATTTGTACTTGTATTAAGATTGTGAATATTTTAATTAATTTCATTTTAAAATTTAGTTCAGTTTTTTTTTTTCTCAAGTGTTGGTTGGCGAGTAATAAATGGGGTAAGTGAGGTTTTATTTAACTTAATTTCGTGACACTATTGAACGCTATTTGCTGTTGTTGTAGATAAATTTAAACCTGTTTTACAATATAATATACGAGTGTAAAGCATAATTTCTCCTTAAACTAAGAATTTCAAGTGGTAATTGTTTAATTCCTTCGCAATGAAATGTTCTAGGGTTCTGTATATGCTCGAATAGGTGTCGGGACATCAGTATGTTTCGTAATTATTTAAGTAACATTGCCCACTGATTGGCAGTTTTTAAACTAATAACTCTATTTATACTAATAATCCGATGTTGGAACTAAATTAGTTACCTGGTCTTACAATTTAAAAAAAAAAAACTCATTCAAGCGATACTCCATTCTGCGCTTAAAATGATCGCGTATTACATTTTGTCTCGTCTTTAACCTATACTTTTAAATTTTCTGTCAATATCTCATTTATTATCTACCAGTTTTATATTCTTATCTGTTAACTTCATTTTGTTGTATACTAATAGAAGAAAATTGGGGATATATTTTGCCTAATTGTTCATTAGGCCATGGCAACGACATTTCATTTATTCTTTATGTATCTCTTAGGTTAGTAACTAATTTAAAGTATAGTTTATTCACTAGTGGGTGGAATTTATGTTATTTATTTAGATTGACAGTGATATCTCAATCTTTTAAAAGGAATAGAATATAATGTTTATCTACAAATGAATGTTTGTCAACAAATATTTATCATTAATTTGTGTGTCTAAGTTATTGGTTCCTAGTTATTTTCTGTTAACATCTTCTCTTGTGTATCAGAATTCCATAGTGCTCTTCTGAAAAGCTACTGATAGTGGTACTTTAGACCTAGTGTCTACCTGATAACAGACTACCACTAAGGTGCTATTTTCATCTAGTATGTTACTGGCATACTATTGGTTCGATGCTAGAACTGCAAACATCTTAGTTAAGAAAAACCATGGTGTTAAATATTTACACCTTTAGGGCAGTGTTGTAAATATCATAATGTCCTTTTTTCACTTAAGGAAACCCTACCCTGTGTTACCTTATCGAAATAGCACTTTAGAATAATACAAATGTGCGATTAAATNAATGTTTCTTATTATTATATTAGCACACTGCAGTGTATCAGATTTTAAAAACGCTTTAGTCTTATTTTAGTTAAAATATTAAATTACTCACTACCCTTAAAATGCTTTTAGATTAGTGCTGTGTACAAAAACATATGTATAAATTTAAATTGATTTATGTACTTCCATCTTAGCTTATCAGAATGTGGGAAGTAAATTTTTATTTTATTTGTTTGTTCTTTTGAAACTTACTATTCCCATTAAATTGTAGTGTTTGATGCTAGAACTGCAAACATCTTAGTTAAGAAAAACCATGGTGTTAAATATTTACACCTTTAGGGCAGTGTTGTAAATACCATAATGTCCTTTTTTCACTTAAGGAAACCCTACCCTGTGTTACCTTATCGAAATAGCTCTTTAGAATAATACAAATGTGCGATTAAATTTAATTGTGGTTGCTCTACAGCATATGGGGCCTCTTCTGATAACACGTTATCTCACTATCAACCTCTTTCGAGTCTTAATATATCAAAATATATTATATCTCTTCCTGGTCTATGCAGGGGGGTTGTTTTTCTCAAGACTTCTCTGAGGTGGCCACAAGACCAAACAACCCATTGGAACAAGCTCTGCCATCCCCTCCCTTGAACAACGCACTCGCTTTTCCAGACCCCACGGTATCACCTAGTGATACCTTCCACCACTTAGTTGAAAATGCTAGATATCACATAGTGATACCTCCGCAGTCACTGGGTTAATGCTGTGCACTTCTCATAAATATCGGACTTGCACAATCTCACCCAGATTTTCTATGTGGCTGAAGATTAAGATAGTTAACGTGAGCTTACTAATTTAAAAAAAAATGCAGCATGTCTTTTGTCTGAGTAACAATTAGGTGCCTGATNCTTATTTTAGTTAAAATATTAAATTACTCACTACCCTTAAAATGCTTTTAGATTAGTGCTGTGTACAAAAACATATGTATAAATTTAAATTGATTTATGAACTTCCATCTTAGCTTATCAGAATGTGGGAAGTAAATTTTTATTTTATTTGTTTGTTCTTTTGAAACTTACTATTCCCATTAAATTGTAGTAAACAAGAAAATCCTCATACTGTTTAATGGTATTATTATTGTCTTTTTTTCAAACTATTATTTGTATTTTTTATTAATTTTATATGAATGTTAATGATCTCACAATGCTTTGTATTCCGTAGAGTAGATGAATTGTAAAATGGAATTGAATCGGTTTCTTTTTTTGTTTTTGTTCTTTTACAATATTAAAATTTAGTTTTCCTGACGAAAGGAACATTTTGAATAAGTGAAATCCAAAATTATAATAATATTATAGCTACTTAAAGTTGCTTCAAAGTTGCTTTTTCTAATAGTTTGATTGAAATGTCAGGTTTCACAGACTTCTTTTCTGAAAAACATAGTTTAGCAGATATTTTCACACCTGATTTTTTTCTAACTGCAATGAAGTAATTTGTAATTTTCCTAATAAATGAAGTCAATGTGGTATTGCTATTTTTCGAATACTAGCGATCAGTAGTGTAACGAAATTGCAATATCTTTTGTTTAAACTCAATACTTTTTTCTTTTACCTAAATTTTGATGAATTAAGCCTTTAACTTGAGTCTACGATTATTAGAGGATAAAAATAGTATATTCCTTTTTTTTTCCGGATAATGTGAATTTTTGTGCTCAAATTTATCACCTCTTATTTCTGTCTTATTCAGGGTGGGGCAAAAGATATGTATCGGTTTTAAAGGGATGTAGACAAAAAACTATTTAACTCACAGAAATAAAGTTTATATTGTTCGATTCAGTAGATAATCTAGTTTTTTTCATTAAGTTTTGTAGATGAATCATGAAGATGGTGGCCGTCAGCCAGGATACATTCAGTGACGAGGCCCACTTCCACCTTTGTGGAACTGTTAATAAACAGAATTTTCGCTATAGGGCTAGTTAAAACCCAAGGGAAATTCACCAGAGACTACTCCACTCTCCTAAATTGTCTGATTGGTGTGCAGTATCCCAATTTGGGATTATCAGGCCTTACTTTTTTGAGGAGAATGGGTGCACTGTCACTGCTGAGTGTTATGTTTCAATGTTGGAAGAGTTTATTCGAGCCTGAAATAGAAGATTTGAGTGACTCACATAATCTTGGAGACATCTGCTTCCAACAGGACGTGGCTACATGCCACTCTGCTAGATTTTCAATGGAAAAATTGAAGAAAATGTTCCCCCAGCACCTGGTCTCTGTGAGGGATTTCGTGGAGTGGCCTGCGCACTCACCAGATTTGAGTATTGGTGATTTTTTTTTCTTTGGGGATACCTAAAAGAAAAAGTTTTTAAACATCGTCCACACACCCTGGAAGAGCTCAAGGAAAGAATAGGGGAAAAATTTACGGCTATACCCATCCCAATGTGCTGACAAGCGGTTGAAAACTTTCAGAATCTTTTTCAAGAATGTATCCCGGCTGACGGCCGCCATCCTAATGTCGTCATCTTCAAAAATTAATGAAAAAAATAGATTATCTACTGAATCGAACCATATAAACCTTATTTCTGTGATTTAAATAGGTTTTTTTTCTACATCCCTTTAAAACCGATACATATCTTTTGCCTCACCCTGTATATTTGTAATAATTAAAGAATAAACAAAATAATTTTTAAGTGTTGTTTAGACTTTTAATTGACTATTAAACATTAAATTCACCATTCTTTAATTAAAGTTAGCTAATCATATAAATTTAATGGTATTTGACTTAACAGAGCTAATGAATGATATCCACCCTGTAGTTTAACAATGTTTTTTTGCTGCCAGAATTGTGAATGAGTTTATAAATGGTTTTAATACTATTTATTCTCCATGTATAGTGATCCATTTGCATAATTGGGCTGGATAGTTCTTATGATTCTATACTTTTATTCTATTAAATTTAATATCTCTTAACTTGAATAGTCCTCCAATTAATTTTATTATTGGTGCAAAAATTAATTTTAGGTTATTGGTATCGACCAATAATCTTGCTTTAAGTTGAAATGTTTACTTCTTAATTCCTGGAAATAATGTGAGACTACGACATTTTAAATTCACAATCCACCTCTTTTTATTAGTAAGTCATCAATATAACAGCTAATTAAAACCACATTGACCTTTACATTGCTTTTTCTTTTTGCAAACAAAAATATTTTTTTTCTTAATATGTTCTGTAGACGATTCAATTCTATTATATTTCTATTCTTTACAGGATTGACTGTTAAAGCCTGAAGTAAGAAGAATTGCTTAAATTGCTGGAAGAAAAAGGATTTGCTCAATATTTTCAATCATTGTAAATAGTGAGATTTTTAATAGCATCCTTGAGTAAATAAAAAATCATGATGGATCATGGTCAACTTGTTGTATCAGTTTTGACATTTAACATTTGGGGACTTCCTGAATGGATTGCCAAAAACAAAGAGGAGAGAATAAAGGCTATTGGCTCTGTTTTGAAGAATATGGAAGATGTGGATGTTATATGTCTTCAAGAAGTTTGGATTGAAAGTGATTATCAAATGATAAAGAACGCTTTGCAAAGTACAATGCCTCATTCTCATTACTTCTACAGTGGTGTTACTGGTTCTGGTGTTTGTGTTTTTACGAAATGGCCTATTATGGAAATTCTGTTTCATCAGTGGCCTTTGAATGGATACATTCATATGATTCATCATGGAGATTGGTTTGGTGGCAAAGGAGTTGGACTTGTAGTTTTAAATGTGAACGGATATCGCGTCAATGTTTATACCACTCACTTACATGCTCAATATCATGAAGATGACTCGTATTTAGTTCATAGAGTGGAACAAGCTTTTGATACAGCCATGTTTATCAGATTAACTTCTACTTATGCCGATTTCTCTGCGCTTGCAGGAGATTTAAACACACCGCCAGGAAGCTTGTGTGAGCAACTTTTACTTCATGTAGCTCACTTAACAGACTCTTATACAGCTCACGATGAAGAATCAAGTGGTGGTACCAATGATTGTGCAAGAAACTCGTACAGCACTCCTTGTCAGGCTACTTCTAATTCTGACGGCCTGAGAATTGATTACATTCTTTATAAGAGCTCACCTAAATTTCAATCTGAAGTATTGTCATACAAATTTCCTTTTGAGAAAAGAATTCCTGGCAAAAATTTTAGTTACTCTGACCATGAAGCTGTTTTAGCAAAATTCCAATTAAATGGTTCTAAGACATCTGAAACATCTCACATAACTGATAAAGCTGCTCTTGAAAAAGCCCTTGCTGAGGGTATATCTGTCTGTACAGGTGCTCTGGATGATACAACTAAGAAGTCCACATTTTATTGGGCGATTGCAGCTACCCTGTTTTGTGCTCTCCTTTTAACACCCCTAGCATTTGAATATCCACTCCTCCACTCTACAATTTACTTCATACTTTTGATTGTAAACATTATACTTTTAGTATTTTTTGTGTTGATGGCAACCATTTGGTGCAAACTAGAATTCCACGCTATATTAGGGGCTCGTGATCGAATGGTTGTATTGTTTAAAACTCTAAAATAAACTATATTCGGAAGAAATAATCATTTTGTTAATTTATCTAATTAAGACAATATATTCCACCTCATTTTAGTACGTTTCCAGCTTGGCTGTGAATAAATTGGAGTATTTTTCTGTTATTGTGATATCTAGCTGTTTGAAATTTTATTTTTAAAAAAATGCATTTATATTTAAGAAATTAAATTTCTTAAAATGTTGAATTATTTATTTCTAATCTATTGTGTAATGTTTTTTTTAACTTTAAGCCTAAGTAATGTAAAAAATTGTTTTTACTTTTAAAATAATTTATGAATAATTATTTAAGCTTTAATGTTTAACCTCTTATTTCCTCAAATAATAGAATTTTAACTCGCTAAAAACACCCTCCATTCCAGGTCTTGCAGACCACTCCTTAATATCACCTTGGTCAATGCTCCTATTTTTAAAATTATAATTGCTCCCCGAAGGGTGCTAATTTTTTTAACATCAATATACAAGTTATATTATGGTTTAATTTATTTTAAAATTTAATATTCCATGAAATTCCCAGTTTATTGCCCAACTGCAATGTAAACAGAAGCATTTAAATTGTTTATAAGCCCTCTCCTAAGTGCAGTATTTTTAAGTTGTTTATTGAAATAAAGTCACTTGAGCAGTTAAAGTGATATAGACTTGCATCAAATTATTATGTTTGTTATGTTAGTTTGAAAAAAACTTTAGTTTTATTCCATAATAATAATTTTAAGAGATACTAAAGATAATATTATTAATTGAAGCAGGTCACTAGTTTTTCATATATTTGTGATAATTTGACAATATACTGGTTTAGTTAGCTAGTGTTATAACTTATATCTAATATACCAATAAAACTAGTATTACAATATGTGTAAATATAATTAATACTAATAACTCTATTAGTTTTAAAATACTGCTTTTTCTGTTGCCTTAGCACTGCATTTTTTTTTTAAAGATTATTAATGTGAATTTAATTGTTAGCTCTCTTTGTTTGTTAGCTTTGTTATTATTTGATATACTGCTATTTTTTTGCTTCAAATTTATTTTATTTATAATCAAATCAATGTAATAAATGATAAACATATAATAAAATGCTTTATTCAATTTTATTATTTACCTTTATTGTATTAAGTAACCTTTTTATTTAGTTTGGGATAGTATGAGAATTTCTTGTATTTAAAAAAAATATAGTTTGGCTGTTTTTATATATATTTTATTTATATATATTTGACTTCTGATGTTGTTGAATTAGTGAAATTAAATTATACTAGGGATTTTGGGCAAGATTTGCTGAAAACCAGCTTTTTACAATATTTCCTCCTTAATTTGAGACATTTTTATCCTTAAAAGTTTATGTTAGATTGGACAAGATCTTTTAATTTATATTTCTAACATAAAAATAAAAATAATTATTTGATAATTTTACAATTTATATATTATAATATAATGCTGANGCTTTTTACAATATTTCCTCCTTAATTTGAGACATTTTTATCCTTAAAAGTTTATGTTAGATTGGACAAGATCTTTTAATTTATATTTCTAACATAAAAATAAAAATAATTATTTGATAATTTTACAATTTATATATTATAATATAACGCTGACTGTCAGATAATTATGAAATTTATACTTTTTAAATTTATAAATATTTTTTTATGTTAGATGAATTTAAAGATCTCATCTAATCTAAAATAAATGTTTCAGGTTTGAAAATATCCCAAATTATATAACATTGTAAATATTATCGTAACTAGTTTTTAATAAACCCCTGAAGACCTTTTTAAAGAAAAGTTCATTAAAATTTTAAATAAATCATATTTAAGAAAAAAAAAAAATATATACACAAGTTCACAATATGTTTTTAATTTCACTATGGAAATACTTCCGTTCATATATTTAAAATAATTGCATCTTCTACATTTTGAATTCGAATACTGCTTTTATACTTGCACAGAGACATTGTCATGCATAATTGAAGTGTTGTCGCCAATAATATCTCCATTATCGGTATTTGATGTTGATCTATAAGATATCTAATAATCATTATCATGATCATCCTATGGATATATTATAATTAAAGAAAATCGGCCCACTTTATACTCTTATTTGCATATTATAAATAACTGTGGATACATAAAAATAAAATTAGACTTTCACAAGGCTAAAAATAAGTGAATTATGTTTGGGGGTGCTTGAAACACATCTATGGAAACTAATATACCTGTTAAAAAAGAAATTGGTAAACTAAACATCAGTTTTTTATTCTACTTTTTTTGGTGATTATCCTGTTTTACTGACATATATACTAATAGTGTAAACTAGGTCTTGCAGACCACTCCATAATATCACCTTGGTCAATGCTCCTATTTTTAAAATTATAATTGCTCCCCGAAGGGTGCTAATTTTTTTAACATCAATATACAATTTATATGGTTTTATTTATTTTAAAATTTAATATTCCATGAAATTCCCAGTTTATTGCCTAACTGCAATGTAAACAGAAGCATTTAAATTGTTTATAAGCCCTCTCCTAAGTGCAGTATTTTTAAGTTGTTTATTGAAATAAAGTCACTTGAGCAGTTAAAGTGATATAGACTTGCATCAAATTATTATGTTTGTTATGTTAGTTTGAAAAAAACTTTAGTTTTATTCCATAATGATAATTTTAAGAGATACTAAAGATAATATTATTAATTGAAGCAGGTCACTAGTTTTTCATATATTTGTGATAATTTGACAATATACTGGTTTAGTTAGCTAGTGTTATAACTTATATCTAATATACCAATAAAACTAGTATTACAATATGTGTAAATATAATTAATACTAATAACTCTATTAGTTTTAAAATACTGCTTTTTCTGTTGCCTTAGCACTGCATTTTTTTTTAAAGATTATTAATGTGAATTTAATTTATAGCTCTCTTTGTTTGTTAGCTTTGTTATTATTTGATATACTGCTATTTTTTTGCTTCAAATTTATTTTATTTATAATCAAATCAATGTAATAAATGATAAACATATAATAAAATGCTTTATTCAATTTTATTATTTACCTTTATTGTATTAAGTAACCTTTTTATTTAGTTTGGGATAGTATGAGAATTTCTTGTATTTAAAAAAAAAAAAATATGTTGGCTGTTTTTATATATATTTTATTTATATATATTTGACTTCTGATGTTGTTGAATTAGTGAAATTAAATTATACTA
>KZ653019.1:59902-70891 GCA_001010745.2 Gerris buenoi
GACAGACCGACAGACAGACACGGAACCAAAAATGTTCCCTGATGTCTGAAACGGATTTCTGTCTTGGAATTTTTGAAATCGGAGACCTAAAATTTTTTCGTTCTTCAGAACGATTACATAGCTTCCGCTACCTTCGGTAAGCTCGGAAGCAAAAAGATCCTTAGCATACCAAAACTATGGTAATTTTTTAATTTAATGAAATATTATTTATTTAAACACGCACCTTAATCAATTTCATATATGAAATACTTGTATGAAAAAACTGGACCCCCCAAAAAAATCCCTTTATTATAAATGTAATACAAATTCTTCCCCCAAGATAAAATAAAAAATCCCTAATAGCGATTCTATGACATAGGACAACGTTCAATGCATTTAAAATATATATTTTTATTATGTATAGTATTATTATGTCATGAATTTATTAATTGAATAGTTATGAAATTGTTTGTTTGTGATCCAAAAAACAAAAATCAAACTAAACGAAGAGGGTTTTTTGTGGACTTGTAGAGTCGAACTATTGTCAATCTAAACCACAAAAAAGACATTTCCCCATCATTCTGTTAATATAAAGGTTAAAACTAGTAAATGATCATCCAATTAAAAACTCATTTTTATTAGAAACTGATTACTCTGCTGTATGAGTCCTCCTGTCTGTTCTTAATGAGAAATGATGAGTTGGCATTAAGCAGTATTATAACGTTGAAATTGACGGTGTTAGAAATAAATGTCCTTTTTAGCTGGGTCAGGACCATGCAAAGATATGATAAGCTTATTCTATAGCGTACTTGTATATATTTTTTGACCAGAGTCTAATAATACTTGATCCGGACCACGTAAGGAGACCGTGACAAAGGTTTTTTTTTTTCATGATCTTTGCTCATTATGGGAGTAATTTTAGTAACAAACCTTCAAAAGATCTACTTTAGAAGATCTAGATTTATTTATCATAAACTTTATCAAGGCTAATAATACAATAAACTGCAGAATTTCAATTTAATTATGTTAGAATAGTAAAAGATAAGTCCGCATCAACACAACAATAATATTATACAGGACAGGTGATCGCCACCTAAAAGATCTACTCGGTGTAATCATCAATGTAAAGTGCAAAGTATTTCTCCTCTGGGAGACCAGATACAATAATCTCAACACTCGTTTACAACGTTCCCCTGGAACGCTGTCAGTTAATAAACAACGAAAAATATCTAAAAGCGTTATTGCAAAAGTTGTAAAATGACTAACTATTGTATTTCATCGACGGAAATTTACAATCAGTTCAAAGTCGTATAATTGTGTGTAAAATTAGTTACTCATGTTGCTTTGTCTAAATCTGTGAATGCATTGAGTGAATATTGGCTGATTGAAGTGTCAAGCGATGCAGCAACATCGACCGGCGAGGGGGGTATTCAGACGGAGATTGCAACAAAGGTCTACACCGATTGTGCGTGTCCATAAAGGAACGCCGTTTAACATCCTTCCCGTTGGTAGGATAATGGATCCAGTGACTGCTAGTGTCGTGTATGTGATATGGAAATTAAAAACCACTGGAAAGAGGGGTGAAAAAACTTGGAGTAAGATAATAGCATAACCAAAACCAATAAGAACAAAGGGAAAAAATAACACTCGTTTTAAATCATTGTTTGTGGACCAAATCCATTTTTAATTGACCAAGTTTTTAATCATTGGGCAAATCATCAGATCCTTGTTTTACCTTATTTGTCGACGGTTACCAGCTGTTTATTGGTTGTCTATTAAACACCTTCAGGCGCTTAGTAAAGCAATCACACCATAATCAAAAGTCATTCATTAACAGAACTCAACATGTCTTTTGGTGGTATAGAAAAGTATAAATACAAAATAATGGAGACTGGATAACGATTCAATACAATATAATATATGTATATATATATATATAAGTTAACAATTGAAATACTCCTGACTCAATCAGACATAACATCAGCACTTTTACCATATTTAGGCACGGTGTTACGCCGCGCGGATTCAGTCTTCCCATCGACTCCAACTCCGTTGTAAAACCAATATTTGTATTTGTAAGTCATAATTCCATGTTATAATATTTATAATTGTAAACTTGAAATAAATTCTTTTTAAAAACTTAAATTCGTATAATCACAAGTTAACTGGCGCAGTCGGTAGGACGGCTAGCGGTTTAGAGTGCATATCGATACCGTTCATTTTAATGATTAACTAGCCGTTTTATTAAGAAAATATTTTAAAAGTAATTAAATTGTTTAACAAATTTTAAACTCTTGGAATCTACTTGAAGAGAAGAAAATCACAGAAGGTGCGATCAGGAGAATACTGGAGCTGCCTAAATGAGATTATTTCTACTTCTAATACTGTAAGTACACACTTTATTCTGGGGATATTTTTATAAAAAAATCCTATAGATTAATAACAACAGTTTATTGAGTTGTCTGATATATAAATTTAGAGTTATTTTAAAATTTAAATAAAATATAATTATAATTATCATAATACCTGTAATTACAGGAGTAAAGAAAAATAGATTAATTTAATTAAAGTTATAAGGACTTTTAAACTTTAAAATCTAAGTTTTGCCTTTACATACGTTNAAAGAAACAATAAATGTTAGAACAAAACATACTATGGTTTTTCTTTAACAGAACAACTACAAAGAAATATTATACTATATATATATATATATATGTGTATATTTTCTTTATATAGTTAGCGAAATATCGTTTATTTTACATAACCGAGCGATTTCATTATACTAACGGCCGAAAATTAGGCAAACGCGGTACTGGGTCACTACCATAATATTATAAATATTTTTTTATTCCACCACCAGATCGATACCAGACTGAAAATCTAACTTGGTTTATCCAAGGACTAGATAAACCAACAAATATAGTATACATTGAAGAGCATTTAAGTGTCTATTGGAGTATGAAAAGGATATTAATAGTTTCAATTCAAACATCCATTGACAAATGAATTTGCTTTGCTATTAATAACGATCATAATAAAAATTGAAGTTGAAATTTAAGAAGACAATTTTCCTCTATTTGGAAATTGCATAATTCAATTGATAATTGAAGAAAAATAACCATTTCCCTAATGGCTTAGAGGATAATGTAGACTGAGAGTGTATGCTTCAGGTACAATAAAAAACGCATTTCAGGCAGTGTAAACAGAGTTTCCTCGCTTAGCTTTGCCTATCACTAAAAAAATTGACATATGAATATAAAATAAAATGTCATAGATTTCAAAAGATGAATATTAACTTAGGGAGAACAGCAGAAGCAGCAAAAGGATAATTTTAAAAATCTAGGAGTAGATATTAGCAAGGAAACAATATTTGGAAATCAGTAGATGAATTACTGCACAGGAAGGATATTCTAAGCAGTAAACCACAAGTTATAACAAAGCAGGAAATTTCAAAAGACAGCGGTGTATAAGTCCACATATATATGTACTTATTCTTAACTATCTCTCCGAATCCTAAGTTCTCACGAGCAAATTAAAAAGGGATACATAAAGTCCATAGCTTGAAAAATCAGAATATATAGAGTGAGGAATCAGGTAAATATAGATAATCTTGGTAGCATACCTATTTTAGGCAGTTAATATAAATTAGACTACGGTGGTTTGTCTCAAAGAATGGGAGAGAAGGAAGTGCGAATTGACACCCTCCCTCTTCCCTGAGGAAAAAGAAGAGTTACTTGGAAGGGTATCATTTCTTAAGAGAAAAAGGTCTCTCCTGATCTCAAACAGTGGCTAATGCATAGAAAAGAAGCTAATAGAAAGCTTCGTATAATTCCTTTAGACTGCGAGGTAGAAGAGAACGCAAATAAGTGTCTTATTAAAACATTATGTTGTGCACAAACTCAATAGGTAGCAAGCAATGTGCACAACAGATTAAAATTAATATGGAATCAGTTATAGGCTACCTTTGGCATACCATTCACATTTTGACTGAAAATATTGAGGTAAACACGAGAGCAAAATTGTTACCTGAATACTGAAACGCATTTTGGTTGAGGAAATTTTAAATTTTAAGAATGATCACGAAGCTTCCGATTTTACCGGCAAGCATGTAAGCAAAAATTATTATTTGAAAAGGGACAATTCAAAGATATATTTAAAAACAATTAGGACTGTTTTAGCTTAGTGAAAATAATAATTAGTATTAAAATTGGGTTATATAGAGCGGGGCAGACCTCAAGTCGGGTCCCTCTTTCAGTGCTAATACGTAAAAGGAAAGGTAATAAAGATAAAACCAGGAGTTACAACCTCGTTACCTCCAGAGCTTTTTTGATAAGCATTTACCTATATTAATGGAAGGAAATAATCGATCGGTTCCAAACCTTTAGACCTTTACAAGTATCCTTTGGCCAAATGGCTGAGGTTGGCCTCATTGTTTTAATTTTTATTAAATCCCAGAGAGTTGGCTCGGGTCTCAACTCTCAACCCTTCCCGGTCCTTAATGCTTTATTGTTCACAAGGATTAAAATTATGGGTAAAAGAGAAAAACTTCATTGACTGGAGAGCAAAAAGGTTATTTTAACTTTTTAAATGAACTAAAAACTTTTATTTTAATTAAGCATAAAATTAAAAATGCAAAAAAGAGGTTTTTTTATAATATTTTAAATTATGCACCCTCTACAATAAGATTACAAAGTACATATTATTTAAAAAGTAAAAATAAATCAAACAATATAAAAAACGAAACTTAGAAGAAATTTTCCCTCGATTTTCCTACACCATTTTAACCTTTAAAATATATTGCCACAATTGACATTAGAATAGATTATTTGAACCAGGTAATGGATATTCAAAGGAAAGTCATACAATATACCGTTTCTGAATAGCTTTGGCTCACCTGTTGAGAAAATATAAAGAAAATTTAACTAAGATTAAAAACTATTAGCTTGATAAATTTTTAACTTAAAAAGTTCTTTATTTGGCCTAAAAAAAATTCTTTATTTAACCTATATAAAAATAGAAAAAACCGAGAAAGAAACCTAAAAAGTGAGAGTATAAAAGAGAGGAAAATCAAGAGAAGGTCAAGTTTGAGGTGGTGCTAGTGTATTTACGTTTTATAAAGAAATATAAAGTGCCAGCTCATAACTTAAGGCGAAGAGCCAGAGTAAGAAAGGAATTAAATAAAGATAAGGATAAAAATAATTTATTTACATTAAGTACAATTTTTCATTAAGTACAATAGTAAATCGTCAATTTTATATTGATAAAACATAACTTTTCATAGTTTTAAAACAATTCATAATTGATTACTGCTTACAGGTCACAATTTTAAAATATTTATCTTTTAATTTACTTAACTACATGCTGATGAGACATTACGAAACGATAATAATTAACATTTAAATGATTTAACAGGTATATCACAGTTTTATAAGTTGGTGTTTTGATAACAAACAGGACAAAACAATTAAAAATAAAACAAATTTATAAATAAATAATTATGTATTTCATAAAATCACTAATTTTGTAAAGAGGGTTTAAGAGGGATTCCTTGCTCTTTGGATAGTTTTAAACAAATATCAAGGGTGGCAAAGACGTATGGTGATGGTTATAATTAGTTTTACGTGTATAATTATTTAGTGTATATGAGCAGTAATAAGGATTCTTGAAGTTATGCTTGATATAAAGAAGCTAGTCAGAATTTCTGATGATCTACTGTCCCAAGATAAGGTATCCAAGAAGAAAAATTTGTTTAACTTATTTTTGGGTTTTCCAAAAAGAAGCCATTCTTCAAAAATCTCTTTCTTATTCTTAATTTCACCTTTGCGAGTGATATTATTTTCTTGAAAACTTAAATACCAAAAGTAAAATATTATTTTTAAAAAAGTCCAATCATGCACCATGACTTAATGAGCGAATTTTCAAAGAAATCTGCGTATTATTGGCTTATGAAAATATAGGAAAATTTTGGATGGGTGAAAAAAAAAAATGTTTGGGTACACACGGGTACGGGTACAAAAATCAAAATAGCATTTACCCTTCAATATGCACATCGTTAAAAAGCTCTTAAAGAGTACAGTAATTATTGTTATGTACACTTTTATCATATTTTCATATAAAAGGGGGGAAAATTGGAAAAAACACGGTTTTATGCTATTGTTGACCCTAAATTGTGAAAATTTGACCCCTAAATGAAGTCCAAAAATTCTGGCCAACGAACTCATCCTTTCTTTTGACATTATTGACATTTTAAAATTTGTTTGAAATTTTTATCATCCTAAGGGGAGACATCTTCTGGAGTGACACAAATATACATACTTACATACATAAAAAAAAGTGTTAAAATTTAGAGATCGATTCAGAACGGCCTGAAACGGATTTCCATGAACAAAATTTTCAAAAATTCGCATTACAAAAATTTTGAAGCCATTGCAATAGCTTAATTTTCTTCAAAAAATTCGCTAAAAGTGATTCAAAATTATAGAAAACGGGTAAATATTAATTTGTAGTAAATATTCTAAAAATAATTAATAAGCTAACAACCACAAATAGGTATTACAAAATTGCAGTTTAATAATATACTTGAAAGTTTATGTTTATATTATTAACGTGGAAGAGCTGAAAGTAAAAACAATACAGTTAACAATAACTTCCTCAAATTTCCCTTAAACACGTTCAAAATGCTCTTGCAGAAGTTATAAATTGATTCGAAATTTGCACAGAAGTAGAAGACCATACAATTATTATAAATAATATTTCCTTTATTTAGATTTCGAACACTGTTGAGATTTTTGTGATAGTTGTTTTTTAATAAGGTGCAAATAATGGAATTATTAATTTCAGGTTTTGGTGCTAAAAAAAGAACTTGATTTGATCTTGTGGCATATAGTAGTGATAATATTATTCTGGTGATATTATTCAAATACTTACTAACAAAGATTTTTCATTATTTTACTTCCAAATTTTAAATTTATGGTGTAACATAAGAGAATACGATTAGATTTCCGAATAATGATCTAATAGAACTTAAAACTTGTCTCGAATGTACCGGGTTCAATTCCCGACTCCGGCACGAAGAAGTGCGGATTTCACTCACCATAATGGTATAAGTGGGTAGCAACTTAAGTAAATTGCAGTCTATTTGATATCTGGTTTCATAATGTCAATTAAACTTAATGGTTTATAAGGCTTATAAACCATTAGTAGCGACATGTTGATTCCGTTTCATCCACCAAATATGTAGTTATATCTTCTCCGTGGCGCATTGGTAACAGCATAATCATTAGCACTTCTCTGTAAGGTATTACTAAGTAATAATTGCAGACTGTCTAAAGACCAATGCAGAAATATTATAGCGAGCAACATTATCCATACTAAAGCAGAATAAGGCAACAATATCATAAAGAGAAACTATAAATGCAATTTTGATTCAAATTCAAAGTCATATCGATAGCATCAGGAATCAACCAACTACTTTGAGCATCTACCTACGTGACCCCTAATTTATATTTATGTCATCTCTCTGAAAATATAATCTAGAATGCTGTAGGTGTTTAAATACTGTGTTTAACTGATTGTCCTTATAGATTTCTCATTTTACACATCTATTTATTAGCATATTATATTCATCTGCATTAAAACTCTCAATACACGTGAAAAAAAAAAAAAAAAAATCCTTAGTTTTTATCAAATATTACCAGATATCAATATTTATAGATACCTAAAATCATATCACAAATAATATCTTGCTAATAGGTGAAGTCGATAAGTTAAATGAAAATTGACTGATTCAAGGTATTACATATATATTTTGCTCCCGAACATACAGGAAATAGAAGCATTCTGCATATTCTAAGGAGTGACGCCCCAAACTGAAACGCCCACATTTTAAAAACTACTAATCCGGTTTTTTGATGAAATTTCAACGTTTTGTCAACTTTCAATGTTAATTGTAAAATGAGCATCTTAGCATAATTAGGCGAATATAGTCAGTCGTATAAAAGTATATGAAATCTCTTAGAACTAAATACTATTGGAAATAGAGAAAAAATCGAACAATAATATTAGCTCGACCGCTTTACGTATTTATTTATTATCATTGGAAAGGAAACATGTCTCGCCTCTATGGGGTAATCAAATACCTAGATTTTTTTTTTTTTTAACTTAATATTTTCTTTAATATCATAATTCGACTTTCACCCATACCTGGGCATCTTCAGCCCTTGAATTTGTCATCCAGATTTAAATTGCTATTTATAATTTTAAATTTTCTTATTAAAACAAAACCTGAAACACAAATGGAGTAACAGTCACAGATATCAATCATTCTATTGTTAACGAGATCATTTTATAATTAATTATGTGGAAAACATTCTACCGGGTTATTATCGCTGTTATATATTACAGTAGAAACATGCCTCACTTTTTAAGGCATCAAAAAGGTAGGTAATTACAGTATTTGGACATATTTCAAATTCAAAATCAAGTATTTGCACTTTTTTCAAGTATTGTTGAAAAGGGTTTTAAAACTTTTAACAAACTGATTCTCAGTATACTTAAAGCATATCTATTTGAATTCGTTCGGCTTCCAACTTCGTCATAATGTCTACGTTTTTATAATACCTGTAATAAAACTGTGAAAAACTATTTGTCAAAAGATAATTTTACTCAAATCATCATATATGAGACGAGTCTTTGTTAAAAAATAACAACTAGGACTGTCAAATGAGAACATAACGTGTTGAAGTGTCGAAGTAGAAAGAGAAAAGAGAGTTAGTGGGGGTAAAAAAAATCGATGTTTATTTTTCCGGATTAATTACACGGTAGGTCTCGTATTAGTTGTAGCGAAGTCAAGAGAGATAAAGAAAGAAATAGTTGAAAGAGTGAGGTGGTACGAGAAGGGTCAGAATTTAAATAATTCATTCACTAACAGAAGCCACTCAACAAGTCTTGTGGACTTGGAGGGGGAGGTAGAAATACTTAATAATGGAGTCTTGTGTATAAAACAAGAACTCGGAGAGGTAGTCTGCGGCAAAACACGTGAGACAATACAACAGACAATCTAACTGGACGGGGGTCAAGGAAAACCTACAGTAGAGCCCGACATTAAATAAACCAACCCCCGCAATAGGTTTCTCCTCAGACTTAACACCCTTAAAGAAAAAAAAGAGACATACTAGAAAACTCTAAAACTTTTCCAAAGGTTTTTTGTTATCTTGGAGATGAAGGGGGTAAGGGAAGGGGGTAACACAAAAAAAAAAATATAGAGAGATCCCTATTCTTGTAGAGTAAATGTACGGGATATTCCCAAATGGTTTTTGTATAATAGAACATGGTGGTACCTTTGAAGGGGAAAGTTTCTTTTAGTCGAATGAGGTTTTTTTTTATGTGAAAGAACGAGAAGAGTATCGTCAACTGATATAACACTATTTGACTAAAGCTATAAAAAACAGGGGGAAAACTCAGATCTGAACATTAGGTAATACTACTACTACGATCAGAAAAACATTATTCTACTAGTTCTTTATAATTGTAAACCTATACAACTCTAACAAACGCCCAAGATAACAAATATATAAAAAAAAGTCGTATATCTAATTTATTACTAAATTAAATTTTAATTAAAGAAGTCAAAAGCAAAATTAATTTTACCAAGTAAATAATCTTTAAAAAAATGTTAATCCTTTACTTCGGTTTATAAAACATAATATAAGTATGTATATATGTAATTAAAAGAAGATCAAAAAGTAGAACAGGTTAATTTATCTTTTTCTTTTTCATTGTACGGATCAACAAAGCATTATGTCAGTAAAGAATGCAGGGTTTACGTAAGTACTCAATATGATTATCTGAGTAAAAAATCTCTCACATCTCTCGAATTGAAACACTAATACTTCAGTTATACATGCCCTTAACTCAATAAATATGTTAAACATAAAATCAGAAGATACTTTCTTGACAAAACTAAACTGATTTATATTATTTTTATCACTTAACGTGAAACATTAAAAATGATTTATAAAAATATAATTTTTTTACACAGTATTTTCATAAGATGTGTTGTTTCTTGTTTTGCACGTTTCAGAAAGCCAATATGATGTAAACATTCTCAAATGAAAAATCTCTTACAAGCACCACAAATTTACTTGTATATTATCCATTTTAAAAGTTAAAAATCAAATTCAAACTTTAAACATTATTATACTTTTATTGCTTCCGAGCTTACCGAAGGTAACGGAAGCATTGTGTTCACCTTCTTCCTTTTCACCGATTTTGATGAAATTTGGTAGACACGTTCATTTTACCAATGCCACGGACGAGTTCGTTGGACAATGTTATCCGTTCAAGCATTCACGCGCAACACTTGCGTAAACGTGAACTTCAAATTTAAAATTGGAATTTTCGGTCTGGAAAGAAATCAAACCTTATCTATTCAATGAGACGAACATAGTAAAACCTACAGCGACACCCCTATAAAGTGTTAAAGATCGCTAAAAACTGTTAATTGTTCTTACACAATAAACAATATAACAATAAAGTAATAAAACGTTAATGTTAATATAACAATAAAGTACATGATAGGATACGAGGAAGCTATGTGCCACATTAATTTGCAGTGTATTTTTTTGTTAAAACACTTATTTAAAATTATTAATATTTAAATTATTTACTTTCTATAAGTAAGTGAATTTTATAATTTCATTTTGTTATTTAATGTAATCATGAAATAAGTTTTATTCTTCGTGCTTCAATTGAATTGTATTTGGTTGGTTGTTGTAATTAACGGTTCCTCGTTATTTACAGTTTTTGGTCAGAGCCCCGGAATACAAAATAGTTTTGTTGTTTGTGGTCATTTACATTATTCATGTTTTACAACCACAAACTTGAACAAAAACATTAACTTGATTTAGATAGATCAATAATATATAATGGACTAAATAATGAATGCAACTGTAGACTGTAGATTGTTAGTTGTCGAAAATCTATTGCAACATATTTAAACTATACATTATA
>KZ653020.1:25857-45929 GCA_001010745.2 Gerris buenoi
ATTTGAAAAGAGCAGGAAATTTTACGTAAAACATGACCTTGACCATGTCCTTGAGCATGACCTTTATGGTCATTCCAAGGTCAAAATTGTTTTTCCAATGGGAAACTCTAATTTGTATTGCGGATTTCAAAATAACCAAATTTTTCCTTTCAACACTGGCATTGACCATGGCCTACCCCTGTCCTTGTCCGTGACCTTCAAGGTCATTTTAACCCTTCCCCCTCCCTTTTTTATTAATTAATTAGTTTAAGTACTTATATTTTATTTTTTTTCTTGTCATGGTTGACTACATCCTTCACCATGACCAGAAATTAGACCATGAAGAAAAAAATTAAATAAAAGTACTTAAACAAATAAATTAATAAAAAAGGGAGGGGGGAATGGTTAAAATGACCTCGAAGGTCATGGACAAGAATGTGGTGTAGGCCATGGTCAAGGCCAGTGTTAAAGGGAAAAATTTGGTTATTTTGAAATCCGCAATACAAATTAATGGGATAATACCGCCTTTCCAGACCCCTCGATATCACCTAGTCCCCCGCCACTCAGTTGAAAATTCTAGATATCACATTGTGATACCTCTGCAGTATAAGGGTTAATTATTAAATTAAATTCAAAAGTATAATTTTACTTAAAACTTGTTTGAGGCGTTTGAAAAAAAATTGTATCCCAAGCATAAACATTACCTAATAAATGATAACAACATGGAGAAATTGAATGGCCCTGATACCGTTACAAAGCTAGACGATTGAAGATTACCTAGACAGACCATTGAAATGTGGTTTAGACCTAATTTATATATTTTTTTTAATCATATTATTTTAGTTGACTTAAAATCTAAATATTTTTGATCAAAAAGGACCATTTTAAACTTATTAAATGGGCCAACTTCATTAAACTTTAAACAGTATCTGCTTTTTTGGTTTTAAAACTTATTTCATTTTCTTTAGTAGGTATTGTTCTACTAATGTTTAATTATTTTCAGCAAGCTTCAGTTTCATTTCAAGTTTCATAGTAGTTGTCTTTGGAAGTGAGTCAGATGCTTTTATAAAATCAATTAATACAATGGCCAGTGGAGATTTTCTTATTAACTCATTTCATTACGATGATGTTAAAGAATGTTAGATTGAAATAAGTGACATTTGACATATATAACAAAAATAAACAAAACAAGTTAAGTAACAGGCTTCTCCTTAATAACACTTTTTCCCGTCTTAACATTTTTGAAGCTTACATTTATGCGGGCGTTGCGCGTGAACGCTTGGGTGGATAACATTGTCCTACGAACTTAGCCTGGGCATTGGTAAAATGAACATGAGTACCAAATTTCAACTAACTCAGTGAACTTTTACTCAAGTTATTGTCATCGGTAAATTTTGTGACGGATTTTGCGTGACGGTGATTTTGGTTGTTTTTTTCGGATTCCCTCCCGGGATCCAGAACGTGCCATAAGGAACTTCGTTCCAAAATGTTTTATTACTCCACCCTTGATACTTGATCTATGTTTTATTAAATCCTTTTTCCAATTTTTTTTTTTAGGATCCGTCAGTAGTCACATTCAAGAAGAGTAACTCCATCGAAGTCAAGTTTACAATCCACCGGACTTACTTCAGCATCGGTATCGACACAGATTTACTGAGCTCAAAGAATTTCTTTACTGATGTATTTAACCTCATTAAGTACAGGGTAATATTTATATAATTTATTCCTTTAAATTTGGATCAAGATCACACAAAAATCACAATTTTATAAAGTATTTAATTACTTTGGCTAGATTTCGTACCATGAGGAGACCTCTTCATACCTGTTTGTATGCTGATAATGAGGTTTCTAATTTGGTTATTAAAGTGAATTTTTGTTTTCTTTTTCAAACACAAAGTTATTGAAGAAGTTAATACAAAAACATCTCACAACATACAAATAACTTCAATTTTTAAGTTTTTGGTAGTTTTCATACTACGGAGAGATTAAATTTTAAATAATTCAAATTACAATCATCAATAACTACGGGAGACATACAGAGAAATATAGACCCCCGCACCGGGACTCGAACCACGGGACCTCCTATTAATCCGTTACAGGTGCTCTTGCCAACTGAGCTATACAGGAGAATGATTTTTCTTTGTCGTTACTGATACAAATTCCCCGAATCCAAGCTGTCAGTCTTATTCTACAAATCTAGAGAGCCAAATATTCATGGCTAATATTAACGCTTATAATTGTAAAGTACTCAATTAGTACCTGTACCTAGTACAGTCTATTAAAAATTCAATTTCCGGTGCTGGAGTCTATTTTTCTCTGTATGTCTCCTGTAGTTATTGATAATTGTAATTTGAATTATTTAAAATACAAATAACTATTAAAACTTAAGTGCTTGCAATTATATTTAATTTCATTAAAAGTATTATTTCTACCACATGCATTATTATGGTTTACATTTTCAACTGAGCATCACTGCAACCAATTGTCACACTCTTACATGAGCGTTCAGTTTTCCCTTGAGAGTTCAGTTTTTTACTTTCTCATATAATGAAAGTATTGTGATGTGAAAAAATTCAATTTTGATGTACGCTTTAAGTCCTTTCTTTTTGGAGCTTGTTATTTTATATGTGAAAAGAAAAAGAGGAAGGCAACATATCAAATGGGACTCTAAGATGAAGGCATGCTGAGGAAACAAGACATAGATAATTATTATTATTATTTTTATTTTTTTCTTTGGGTTTTTAGTCCCGTTCGACTGCTCATTGGGTCATTACAGGACGGGGGGTTATCCGACCACTTTATTCATCTACTCGATGAGATCATCAGTGTGAAACATGTCTGACCCCTCCGGGATTCGAACTCACGTCNATATTCATGGCTAATATTAACGCTTATAATTGTAAAGTACTCAATTAGTACCTGTACCTAGTACAGTCTATTAAAAATTCAATTTCCGGTGCTGGAGTCTATTTTTCTCTGTATGTCTCCTGTAGTTATTGATAATTGTAATTTGAATTATTTAAAATACAAATAACTATTAAAACTTAAGTGCTTGCAATTATATTTAATTTCATTAAAAGTATTATTTCTACCACATGCATTATTATGGTTTACATTTTCAACTGAGCATCACTGCAACCAATTGTCACACTCTTACATGAGCGTTCAGTTTCCCCTTGAGAGTTCAGTTTTTTACTTTCTCATATAATGAAAGTATTGTGATGTGAAAAAATTCAATTTTGATGTACGCTTTAAGTCCTTTTTTTTGGAGCTTGTTATTTTATATATGAAAAGAAAAAGAGGAAGGCAACATATCAAATGGGACTCTAAGATGAAGGCATGCTGAGGAAACAAGACATAGATAATTATTATTGTCTTAGATAGATAAGAATTTACTCTGGATGTTTCCAGTCATGGTACATTTTGTCATCCGAGACCCTAGCTTCTACAGTGGGATACGTGGATCTTAGTCTCCACACTCAGGACATAATGTCTCCAGAGATGGCTCCTTTTTAACTGCTAAAGAAATTATAAATATAAAAATGGCAAAAAGAGCTCGAAAGTGGGAGATGTTTAAGTCGCTGTGTTTTAAAGGTTTCAACTGGTTACTAACATTTTGATGGAGAAGTCTCATCTTTCCACTTGGTGGCATCGCTCATGTGTAGGCGACTGCACTTATCATGCTCTGGAAGTGAAACGTCTCTAGCTCCATGTGGGAAAGCTTTTGTTGTAAGCTATACATATTTGGTATTTGCTTAAAAATGGGCGCTATGTGAAACAGATCATAGTGTTTGAGTACCTATACTATATCAAGACGAGTCAAAATAAATGTTGTCTGCAAATATTTTTGTATAAAATGCAATTTCATTTAATTGTTAACTTGGCGTTAAAGTAGTGAGTTAGAGGAAAGCCTTGCAAGGCTATCACAGTGAGCGCTGATTTGATTATATTCAATAAATAGAATTATTATTATTATTGCTCAGCATATGAGAAAGTTTTGCTCAAATTTTTCATACCAATTTTATTTTATTTTTTTTTAATTATGTTTCAGGGTGGAAAGGTAAGGGTGAGAGTCAGGTTAGCACCAGAATTGCCTACTTTATTTTTGGGTTTGTTGAGTTCAGGTGATCACAATTTCATGCTGGTGCCAATGGCTCAAT
The DNA here is from genome assembly GCA_001010745.2 of Gerris buenoi. Taxonomy (NCBI): domain Eukaryota; kingdom Metazoa; phylum Arthropoda; class Insecta; order Hemiptera; family Gerridae; genus Gerris; species Gerris buenoi. The sequence goes on from KZ653020.1 coordinate 29,997, forward strand.
ACCTCGTGGAATTCTCTGACTTTGTCCGTTCTCTCTGGGTTATTGTGCTAAAGGAATCATCGAGTAGTGATCTTACAACAAGGTCCTCAAGTGACTTTTCAAATATCGAAGATTTGTCTCTGTGGAAAGTTTGGAACTGGAGACTCAATGGATACTATCCGAATTATGATGCATTTAGTAAGTTAAATATGCTAATAATAGTAAGTTCAGCATAAATAGTATATTTTTTTAAATTAATTTGTGAAATAATGCATGCATTAATGCTAACATGTGGAAAAATGTATCTGATGTTAATTCATAGAAAATTGAAAATAATTTCTGTTTACGCTGACAGGTTGAGGTAGCATATCTGGGGCATCACGTATAGAAATGGAAAATCTTCAAATATAAGGCATATATGTATTATAATTAAAGAGTTTCCTATATATTGATACAAATTGCATTATTTATGGACACTTTTTCATTTCATAATCTCTTGAAAAACCAGATATGCTACATCGAAGCCCAGTTAATCTATGACAGATACATTCGCCCAAGATTCGCAAAATCGACCTGTATATAGCTGTGTCTCAAAATAGATGTCTGAAAATGAAAAAATGTATTAACAGAAAACTTATTAAATAAAAAATGATCCATAATTGGTGCATTTTTGATCAATCTACAGAAAAGACTTTAATTATATGTGCCAATTTTGTTCATTTCTATACGTGATGCCCCAGATACCTCAACCTTTTATTTTTGTAATCAGTGTTATTATTATTATTTTGTTTTTTTTTTTTCAGATGATGATGATTTAGATATGTATCAGAATGACATGTATAGCTATGAGATGCAAGATGCCGATGCCATAATGGAAGATAATGCCACACCTTATGATGTTGATATGGATCCAGATGGTATTTATCTTAATATTACTTACTTTGAGGCAGTGGTTAGAGGTGGTCAGATGAATTCAGAATTTGTTGGAGGACTTCAGGCTTGGCAGAATTTAGTCATATTTTTATTTTTTTTATTTTGACTTGTATATTCTTCCTTAGGAATCAAATTTTAAAAAAGGTCTTCCTAGGAAACTTAAAATTTATTAGAGAGAATAATAATGTTAATGTTATCTTGTTGTTTGTTCAGAATTTACATTTAATATTTTTTGCCTTTTGATACTGATATAATATGTTTACGATACTGACAAAAATAATATTAATTTAATCTTGGTCATTATTTAAAATATTGCAACAAGTATTTGTAACTCTTGAATTTTTTTAAAAATGACTTTTTTCCGTGGTAGGCTGTGAAATAGTAACTTTAGAGCCTAGAAAACAAAGCTAAAATCAATTTTTTCGTTACGTGGACTTAAAAAATCTTTTCATTACTCCTGGGAGTAAAGAAAAAATTTTTTACGTCCTAGGACGCAAAAAATTTTTATTGTACTACAAGAACTTGTCAAAACTTCCGTAGGAGCGCTGATTTCTTACTAATGTGGCTCTTAGTACGATTGAATTCCGCTAGATGTCAATGCGTTTTATTTATCTTTTCTTATAGTGTAACCTCTTTTTAAGGTTTCTTTTTTTTAATCTTAAGTTTAAACTAATATTTGTTATTATTATATTGATTATTGATTAATATTTAATGTTTTTTATTGTCTGCTACCTCGGAAAAAATAGCATATGCTACACGACTGTGAAGTGTTTTTTCTTTACCTTGGCAATATTTCCTGTCTCGCTTCGCTCGACAGTAAATGTAATTGCCGCGGTAAAGAAAAAACTCACTTCACAGCCTAGTAACATAATATACTATTTCTCACCAATCTATCTAACTAAACAAAGTTTTCCTCCTCAGTACTCTATTACAAGACCATGCAGATTGTAAAAAACAGCATTTTGTGTAACTATTCAATTTAAATTTTTCTAAAATAATGATTTTATTGTGTAGGAGATGAATACATGGGTAACTTGAGAGCTTCTTGTATTTATCCTAAAGAATTCATCATGGCTCTCCGAGATCATCCTCTTTCGAGGAAGAAGCCAGAGAATATTGAGCATATCAACATTATGGTTAAATCGTACAATGGTTACCAAATGCCACAGGTATTATATGAATTACTAATTGCTTTGAATAATACTTAAAAAGGGGAGAAACCAACTACTTTAGGAGGCAGTTTTACTCCTAAACAAGTAAGGCGTGCTTCATGTAAAGCACATGAGGCGATAATCGCCAGTTTCTGTACGATTAAGTTAAAATTATTAAGTGTACAATTTTAATAGTTGCATATTCTTTTTCTACACTTCAAGTCCTTTAAATTGATGTATAATAATAATATATTTATTTGTTTATAAAACTTAAAAGTTTTATACAAAGGGGTTCGCTTATGTCTTAAGAATACTGAATATGTAAAAAAAATAAAAAAAAAAAATTTCTATAGAACAAAAAGAAATAATAATAATATACAATAATTGGTGGAAAAAATTAAATAATGAGTGAGAATAAAATATTTCAATATAGCGTGTTGTGGGGTAAGTAATACAGTGATGAATGATTTGTTTTACAGGTTGTTGGGACTATTCATTGTGAACAAACGACCTTACTTTCAACATATTAAGTGTAAAAAAATAACTTTACTTTATAAGTTGTTTCTCTGTAGTGCCTAGTATAGATGTTATTTTAGTTTCCACTTCCCATTGGGAGGATAACAGTTCTCTAGGGAGGAACGCTTCTCTCTGTGGTTTATAAATGGGGCATCTCAAAAATATGTGTTCTATGTCTCCCTTTCCATCCAGTTACAGACTGTGCTAAGTTCTTCGGTAGTTTGTTTTGATTAGGTACAAAATGCCTCTTATTGATGTGTTAATTGTGTCCTGTCCACTTGTCCGTTGTTGTCCTAATATTTTCTGTTGGTTGTACGTAATCTTGCTAACTAGTGTCAAGTAGTTCACATATTGATGGTGAAACGTATTTAATATTTTGTAAAGTCTACAGTAGGATGAATTGTTGATTCTGACTAGGTCTGTCTGTCTGCTCTGACTAACTTGTTAATCTTACTATGATTAATAGTTGTATCAAAGATAGCATCAGCCTGTTTGTCTATTGTATTTAGAATCCCTTTTACTTGGCTAATCTAATTGTATTTGATTATGTTTCCAGGTGTGGAATCTAGATTCATTAGGTGGTTCATACTAACTTAGACTAAATTTTCGTCATCAAGCGAATGTTTATTTATTTCCTTTATTTATCAAACCTTTAAAAAGAAATACAACTTTAAATAATACGTGATAATTAAAACAAAATGAAATTATAACTTTTCTACCACAAGGTTGATATAATCAGCAGATGCTGAGGAAAAATGAGTTCGTTATGAAATACAAAGCAAAAAGAAACTATATCTCTGTTNAGAAGTGTGATGTTCCTTTGTCCCAAGGAAATATTTGAACATTCCCCATTTAAGATCGTCAATTAATTTTAAAAAAATGTCAAACACAATAATGTAAACAAACGGTGGGTAACCAAGTAAAATCTTGCCACATCCGACCTAATTTACTTTGTTACCCACTTTAGGGTGGGTAACAAAGTAAAAGAGTACCGTATTTTTTTTAAGTGAAGAGTAATTTTTGAAAAAATAATTTTGAGAGCTTTCTAATTTATTTATGTATCTGAGGGACCACCGGTGAAGCGTTAAATAGCGTACTGAGAAAACAGGAGTCATATATTCGTAGAGTAGCTTTAAACGAGCAGTTATTGGCCCTGGCCAGGGATTCGATGTATAACATGTCATGATAACTAAAAAAAAATTTTTTAGTCGCCTACCATATTGGCCGCCATCTTGAAAATATTAAGTGTGAAAACTCCAAAAAGTGCCCAGTTGTGCAGAATTTCATGTTCCTAGCAGTTTATGAATTGAAACATGCCAACGGACACACACCAACAGACAGACAGAGCCGTTATACAAGGTTTCTTTTTGTGCTCCGTACAGAAACCTAAAAGCAGTCAAAAAGTGGTATAGACTATGACATTTTTTCATACTGTTTAGGAGTTATGAACTTAATTTTTGTTAGTATATTTTGTCTTACAACCATTTGATTTCTGAAAAGCTAATATGGCTAGAGCGTTGTAATATACCCTTTTTTAAAGAGGAGGTATTTTATTAAAAAAAAAATTCTGGTCTTTAAAATGGCGCATATTTTATATTTTGCATTCAATACTCTTTACATTGAAATAATTGTGATTAGTATTTTAAATAATATAAATCTGATGCCTCAGCTTTATACACATAGTTATTGAGCAAAATATGGAAGAGAAGATAATTTCTTACTAATAATTCTTACGAAACACCTAATGAAATTCACTGGAAATGTTTGTCTTATAAAGAGGTATAAATGGTAAAAATTTGTTTAAATCAAATTATAATTACTATTTACAAAGGGAGACAGACAGAAAAATTAGACTTCAGCGCCGGTACTCGAACCACGGACTTCCCCCTCATTTCCAGTGTGTGGGAGCTCTAACCAATTAAGCCCTTGTGGATTTATTCAGATTGGCCCTTTTAGCACAACACCATCCATATAGTAAAGTATAGTTTGTATTTTAAGAGATTCATTGCAAGCAATTGTTGCCAAAAATATTTATTATTTTTTGTTTTATTTTGCAACAAAATTGTGTATTTTGTTGAAAACCAGGACATTTTGATGTCCAAAAAAAAAGTTTCATGGGGTCACCCGGATTTTATGTTAGATAGCGTTTTATGTTAGTGTCCAAAACCATAACACCTGGTAACCCCGTATTGCCTGATTTTTCTCTGTCAATGCACAATATATTAGCACTCTCTTTGAGGAACTTGACCCTCCCTCTTATCTCTCTCCTTGGTTAACGCACACTATATTATCAATGTCTTAAAGGAACTTTGACACTCCCCCTTATCTTTATCCTTGGTTAACACACACTATATTAAAACTCATTAAGGAACTCAACCATCCCCCTTATCTCTATCCTTGGTTTACGCACACTTTAGTGCATCCTATTCTTATGACATGTTTTGATAAAACTTTTTTAATAATATAGAAATATTTCTTTATTTAACTCTTATAATGATTTGAAAAACAGTCTTTAAAAATTAAATCATATGGGTCGAAGGTGGCTTCTTCAAGGGGTGTAGTTGGAAATGTATCAAAATGTTTAACTGGGTAAGAACATTGAGGTAGGAATGGTGGTTTGACTCTTTTATTTTCAATATCATTCCACGGAATATCGAACCAATCGTGTTGTCTTATTTCAGCAGGGCATTTTGCTCCGAGACGGTGACATTGGTTATAATCTAGAAGACGTGACGTTATATCTTTTAAATTAGGGGAAAAATATTCGGGTAATTTGATTTCTTTATTGTCCATAGATGTTTTTCCATTTAAATCTGCACAAGGATTTTCGCTTGAGCACAGGAAGTATATCAGTACTCCAAAGCACCACAAGTCGTATAGGTGTCCGTGTTTTTCATTAAGTATATCGGGTATCGAGTATACATTTTCAAAATCCATCACACTTTTGTATTTACCTAAACCAATTTTGGCTTTTGAAAACCCTGTTAGTTTAACATATCCGTCGTGACATATTAAGACATTACTTGCTTCAATACCTCTATGTATTACACCAATTGAATGTAAAAATTCCAATGTTAGAGCCACTTGTGAACAGTAAAATTTTGCCTCGTTCTCCGATAAAATATGTGTTTTTGTTAAATGTTTCAAAGAGTTACCGCAAGCAAAAGACATAACATAATACAAATAAACGTTACACTGAACTACACAAGCGTTCATTACAAAAGGAAATTTGACAAAATTTAAGAGTCGTATTTCTCTCTTTGTCTGAGCTACTAAATGATTTTGTACTATCGCCTTCTTTTCACGTATTTTAACAATGACAAATTTACACTGTTTCCACTTAGTCAATATTACTTTTGAAAAGTTACCGACTGATATCGTATATAATGTTTTGAAGTCAGATTTTTTAAAATCACATTTTGTCAAATTCTTACCGTAATACCGCATTAAAAAATGTTTTTTTGATTCCTCTATGAACATATCCCATAAATTAACTGGGTAATTGACAAAACCTTCAAATTTGACTTTTTTCCTTATGATTTCTTCTTCCTTTTCGTTGATTTTTTCTTCCTCAAATTCCTTAAGTGGTCCATTAGATTCCTTGAAATCATTTTCAACTAAATCTTCTGTTTTCATTATATTACAACAAAATAAAATAAGTCAAATTTTATGCAGTTTAAAAATTTAATTTCATATTTTTTTTTATGAGAAAGTTTTAATATTGCATAATTTTGTTGTTGTTTATAGTTTAATTCTTTTACATTGACAATTTTTATAAAATTGTCAAAATTTTAAAGCAAAAAAAAAATATTATAATATTAATTGTTATAGAATAAAAATTTTGGATTAGTCAAAATGAAATAAAAATGTGAATTTACCATTTTTTCAGAATAATATATTTTCTTCTTCAAGGTATATAAACAAAAAGTTAATGGTAACAAATATCTACTAATTTATAAAGCATGTATGCTCTATAAATTAACAAATTTGACACTTCATGTATGAAAATAATCCTTAAATCATTTCAAGGATTTTCCAGTGGAATTTATATCTTTGACAAGGGTGACATTAAAAAAAGGAAATTTATGGACATTTGAGTTATAAAATGGTAAATACTAGCATTGGGAATCAATAGACTGAAAACAATCGACTAATCGGTTGTTTGAAAATATTTATTCATTTGGTTGTGGATATATAGTTGTCATTCGACTGATATCAGTCTGTAGTTTGGTTTTGTAGTTGCAATTCGGATGTGTATAATATGTATAACGAGATAACGAGTGTCATGCGCCTTCTCACCCCTCCTCAGCCCTGAGCCCTTCACCGTTGATCCCTTCCCCTACCACTCTTAAATTAAATAAAAAACATCCGATTGAAACATTTGACTTGCAGGTTCAGTCTTGGTCTATATCTTAATTTCGTAAACCCTATTTCCGCTATGAAACTGTTTTCAGACGATTGAATTCAGTTGATTGTTTTTACCGAATCAACTTATTCATTCGGTTGTCCAAACTCTAGTAAATACATGAGGCAATATTACAGAGAAAACTGTGAGAACAAGGATGCCAAAAAATGGAGACAAAATTAAATAAATCAATTAATTTTATTCGATTATTTATAATGTGTGGGCTTAAGTTATTTGTATGAGTTTTGAATTATTTACAGTAATGTTTTTTTTTCTTATATATATAATTTATAAAAACTGTTATTGGGTAACCTTTAAGGGTGCTCTCACACTGGATCCGACTATATGCGACTTCCGATTACGTACGACTATGCACGACTCGGTAGTACGGAGTACGACTTGAGCTCTCACACTGAATCCGACTACGTACGACTCGGTGGTACGATTTGAGCTCTAACATTGGAGCAGACTTGTCGGAGAGTTGCCTTTAATTTTATATTTTTTCGTTTTACTTACATTTTGGCAAGATGAATGGCTTGTTTTACCTAAACGAATGTAATAGTTTATTGTTGAGACAAAGAAAAAGACGTTTAAGAAGAACGGAATGGATTAACCAAACATTCTTGAAGAAAGAAGAGTATGGCAAATTTCACCATTTAATGGGCGATTTAAAAGAAGATCCCAAGAAATTCTTTGACTACTTCCGTTTGAGTTTGGTCACGTTCACCTATATTCTGGAAAGAATCAAACCTGAACTGACAAAACATAGCAATTTCCATCTTGTGATATCGCCTGAAGAGCGTTTGACTGTTACGCTCAGACAAGTAAACATTTATTAAAATGAAATTATTATCGTGATTTATTTAAGAAAAAAAATGTACATTAATAAAATCTAACTTTTATTTTACATTAATAAAATTTAACTTTTATTTAAGAAAAACAAAAAAACTATATTTTTACATTGATAGTCTAAATTTTATTTAAGAAAAAAAAAAAAAAAATACATTGATAAAATCTAACTTTTATTTAAGAAGAAGAAGAAGAAGAAAAAAATTTACATTGATGAAATCTTACTCATTATAGGTACTTAAAAGAAATAGTTAATTTTTCGGTATCCATGATTTGGATATTGTACAAAAACTAACAAATTAACTTCACTCACTGATAAATAAAAGAAAACTAAAAAAAATGTATCTATAAAACTGTATAAAAAAAAACTTTAAAACTTTATTAAAAACTGTAGGGTATGTAGTTTTGCTCCGTAGGTCGGACGAAAATCCGAGATAGCTGGAATCAAGTCGCATGTCGGAGGTATACACACGTAGTCGGACGACTAGGTGGGATGCAGTGTGAGAGCGCTGATAACATTGCTAAGGTTGGGATAGTTCGTCCGACTACGTACGACTACGCACGACCAAAAGTCGGATGTAGTCAGATCCAGTGTGAGAGCACCCTAAGGCTAAATCAGCTTAAAGAAATTACAAGGATAAGCACTGAGGGATCAGATATAAAAAGACAAATCTCTGTACAAAGGACCTCCCCAAAACTTGAAGAAAAATGAGCCCAAGATCGAGAGGTGTTGTTAAGATGGAAAACCTTAAAATTGAATACTTTATGCACCTATATATGCCAACTGGAGGCTGGAGGATGTGTCTCCAAAATTAAAGATGAAACTCTCATTTAGCCTCGTGTGTCAATCTATGTGTTTGTAGATGGATCCATTATGGGTAAAATAAAAAAGTATAATCAATTTCTAGATATGGCGACGTTTCGACCGAAGCCGGTCATTCTCAAGCCTAAAAATAAACCATTTTATTTCTTTATATATAGGTTACATACACTGATATATATTTCAATNAAGGAAATTTATGGACATTTGAGTTATAAAATGGTAAATACTAGCATTGGGAATCAATAGACTGAAAACAACCGACTAATCGGTTGTTTTTAAATATTTATTCATTTGGTTGTGGATATATAGTTGTCATTCGACTGATATCAGTCTGTAGTTTGGATTTGTAGTTGCAATTCGGATGTGTATAATATGTATAACGAGATAACGAGTGTCATGCGCCTTTTCACCCCTCCTCAGCCCTGAGCCCTTCACCGTTGATCCCTTCCCCTACCACTCTTAAATTAAATAAAAAACATCCGATTGAAACATTTGACTTGCAGGTTCAGTCTTGGTCTATATCTTAATTTCGTAAACCCTATTTCCGCTATGAAACTGTTTTCAGACAATTGAATTCAGTTGATTGTTTTTACCGAATCAACTTATTCATTCGGTTGTCCAAACTCTAGTAAATACATGAGGCAATATTACAGAGAAAACTGTGAGAACAAGGATGCCAAAAAATGGAGACAAAATTAAATAAATCAATTAATTTTATTCGATTATTTATAATGTGTGGGCTTAAGTTATTTGTATGAGTTTTGAATTATTTACAGTAATGTTTTTTTTTCTTATATATATAATTTATAAAAACTGTTATTGGGTAACCTTTAAGGGTGCTCTCACACTGGATCCGACTATATGCGACTTCCGATTACATACGACTATGCACGACTCGGTAGTACGGATGAATTCTTGCTTAGTGAAATGATTTTAATGCTTCTTGAAGGTAGTTTATAAACCTATCAAAATATAAAATTAGCATGGGAATCCAGCTGGTATTTTCTATAAATCAGAAGTAGTGAGGTAATTTTTTCCACCAGTTTATAGCTGTTTTTAATACTAATTATCAAATAAAATAGTTTCATTGCTTAATATTAATAGTTAGTACACAAGCACAACTAACTCTTTATTTATACGTTGCGTCAAAACAAATCAAACGCAGGTTTGTTTATATACAATAAATTAAAATTAATACGTACTGTCTATATTATATAACAATAGCTATTGTGCACTTTATTGCAAGAAACTGTTAAATTCCGGCTCTAATTTCTTTATTTACTATGAGTAAGTTGAACAAAATGCCATTAAACAAAATAATCATTGGTTCTCCCATTAATAATAATCTTGCATCTGACTAAGACCAAAGAGGGTAGAAGAAGTGGAGGGAGCCATAGTTTAAATCCCTCGCTTCAAAAGTTGCTCCAATTTTTTTTTTTTTTTGTTATTAGATTTTGTGTGATTCCAGAGTGTAGAACCTGTAATGGAAGAGGAAATAAGGAAATATTCTAAGAAATTTTTATTGAGTTTACGCTACGCTCCATTATCTCTTCGAAGGCCTGACTGCCCTGAACATTCATCTGGACCTAACCTTAGGATGCAGTGCTTTAAACAGGTATCAAATTTTATTTATTGACATTTTAAAATTTACAATATTTAGTCTATTTTTTCTTTTGTTAGTTTCTTCTTTTGTGGTGATTATTTTTGTGGAATGTAAGCAAACTGAGAATGGTTGCAAAAAAAAAACAACAAAAAAACTAACAGTTTAAACCACAATTCAGAGTGTAACAACAACTATAACCATTAAGTTAACAAAATTAATTTCTTTCTTTGTGTTATTATTGTATTTAATTAACACCATTAATGGTAAGCCATTTATTATCATTTTTATTCGAGAAATGGGTTGAAATGATAATTATATTAATTCTTTTTTTTTTTCTTTGGGTTTTAGTCCCGTTCGACAGCTTAGGCCATTACAGGACAGGGGTTATCTGACCGCTTTACTCATCTACTCGAAGAGATCATAATAATTCTTATTATTATTATTAGTCCAGTCAAATTTGACATTAAATTCGCAAAGCGTGATGTAGTTCTGATTTTTTTATATGCTGTTCGGACCAGTTAGGGTAGTGTGATCCTAAGTTTGCAGCTTCGAAAAACCTGTGCTAGCTGCGTAATAGCTGAAAAACTGAAAAATTTTCGTACTTGTTTAAGTTTTTGCCATATAACTCGTAAACTATGAGTTTGTCGGTGTTAAGAGTTATTTTAAGTTTTAAAGTACAGTAAATTTTCAGCAGCATAAGCTTAACCGGAGCACTGTACGACCAATAGGTTCCAAGATATGGCACTTCAAAAATTGGCAATGTTTTTCAAGTAAAGGTGTTGCTCTAGTTTGGAGCCAAATATCGGCCTTAAACAGCCCACCTACGAGAAAAGTCATAAGAATCAAATTTGTAGTAAATTTAATTGGCTTTCTCTTAAATACAAAACAAAGTCTGTAGGCCTAGTAGTTCACGTGCAATCGTCAAACTCACAAAAACAGAATATTAGGCAAGTCATATTAGACCTATAATTCGCAAAGCATGATGTAGTTTTTGATTTTTTGATATGTTGTTCGGACCAGTTAGGGTAGTGTGATCCTAAATTTGCTGCTTCGAAAAACCTGTGCTAGCTGCGTAATAGCTGAAAAACTGAAAAAAATTAGACTTTTTTTCAGTTTTTGCTAGATATCACATAAACTATACGTTGTTCGATGTTAGTTGTTCTTACTATTTTTTTAGTACAGTAAATTTGCAGCAGCATAAGCTCAACCTGACATCTGTACCACCAATAGGTTCCTAGATTTGGCAATTTGAATATCGTAAATTTACTTTAAAAAATGGAAATTTTAAGTACTTCTCTCGTTTCGGGGCGAATATCGGCATAAAACATTTCCCCTACTAGAAAAGTCATAAGAAACGAAGTTGTAGTAAATTTAATTGGCTTTTATGCAAGCACAAAATAAAGCCTGTAGACAAAATAGTTCTGTTGCAAGTGTAAAAAAAACAGAAAAAAGAAATCCTAAACCACTTCTAATAACAAGTTCCGGTATTCGAGGAATGAAAACTTTCAAAAAATCATCTTAAAGGTGGAAAAGTGCGATCAATCATTGACGCTTAATGCTTCGTTTTTCACTTAGTGCTTCGTTTTTCGAGGGTCCTGGTAGGTGGTCGTATTCAGGGACTGAAGGAAGTTGCTGAGGTATTTTGAGGGTTTCGGGTTGATTGTCTGAAGGGGGAGGATCGTCGAGGTCGTCTTCATTCTTCATCTTCGTCGATTAAAACTGAAGAACTTTGTGGCAAGTCTTGCCACAGCACGTAGTGCACAAAGCTAAGCACTTAAGCCCAGCTCTCCGGCAAGTGCATGCTCCCCTGCATCCCTTCTTGCACTTACATGGAGCGATTTAAGAAGGATTGTTAGGGCTGGTTTACATAATGATGAAATTGGTATTAAACCAAGGGAACTTTTCGTCCAACCCCAATCGGTGGCATCCTTCTCCACTCCTACCCACTTTTGCACTTAATGGTAAGTTCGATATGAATGGAAGGAAGCAGACTCTTTGGTTGGGGGCAACCGTGCTAGGTTTACCTCCCCGTTTCTTGAAGAATAGGCTGAACCGAAGGCCGTTTAGTGTGTCGATGGATGCATCCCCTCCATACAGAGTTACTAGACACTTCTTTCCAGCAACGTCTATAGCCTCGTGACTGGCATCAGGGCGGAGAAACACGGTGGCCAGGTCTATCAGATCCCGGTTCTTTTTAAAATCACTCCACAATTTCGTTTTTCCTGCCAGAAAAGGGCAAAAGTGGTGTCGCATCCACTAAATGGATGGAGAATGAGCTCAAATCCGAGGGGTAATTTAATTTCTCCTCGGTTAAAAGAAGCGGTGGAAAAGTGAGAGCAATTTGACTCACCTCTGCCACTTTCCTGAAAGTAAACATTTCTAATAGTCGAGCCCAAGCCACAGAGGAGAACGAGTAGGTCCACATCCTCTCTAACCACAATCACGTTCTCGTAGAATGTGCTTTTGTCGAGGGCGGTTCGGATGATGTCGCAGTCGGCCTCTTCTGTCGCTATCTTGTACCTAATATACCTTGTATATCTATATCTTATCTATATCTATATCTTGTACCTAAATGTACCTATATATTAATGTTCTTTTCCACCGTTACCATGAATCTATGAAATTTTTCTTCGTCGAATGCCCACAAATTGCTATTAGCAGTGTTTAGGATAATTTCATAAAAAATCCAATATTCTATTTTTGTGATTTTAACGATTGCACCTAAACTACAGGACCTACACACTTCATTTTTTACTTAAGAGAAAGCCCCAATTTACTACAAATTTGTTTATTATGAATTTTCTCGTAGGCGGGCTTCTTTATGCCGATATTTGGCCCGAAACGAGAGAAATATTTAAAATTTCCATTTTTTGAAAAACATAGTCATTTTTTGAAGTGCCATATCTCAGAACATATTAGTTGTATAGAGCTCTAATTGAGCTCATGCTGCTGCAAATTTACTGAACTTTAAAAATGAAAATTACGCCTAACATCGACAAACTCATAGTTTACGAGTTATATGGCAAAAACTAAAACAAGTACAACATTTTTTTCAGTTTTTCAGCTATTACCCAGCTAGCACAGGTTTTTCAAAGCTGCAAACTTAAGATCACACTACCCTAACTGGTCCGAACAACGTATAAAAAAATCAGAACTACATCATGCTTTGCGAATTTAGCTATTTTTTTTTGTTTGTTTTGACTGGACTATGTTATATTAGTTCTTACTTAATAATTCTCCTAGATCTATCTGGCGTTATCCAAGTAAGTATTGCGGCTGAAAGCTCTCTCTGCAGCTGGTATTATAAGTGGTTCTTGAGTGTTCATATCTTATTTGGTATGATGACCTTCTGGCAAAGAAATAGTTGTAGCCAAATAAAAAGATTTGAACCCTTTTTACCAAATCCACATTTTCATAGAGTTGCTCGTAGGTAACTTGGCAATTATCCCTTTTTACATCTCTGTTGGTCAATTATTGATTCAAATTTATTTTCTTTGTTTCTCATTTAACAAAATTAGATGTTTTTACGTTTTTGGTAGTATTTATACTACGGAACATTTAAATTTTAATTTAAATCAAATTATAATTATTGGTAGAGCGCTAGATTGGTAATTTAGAGGCCCGTGGTTCAAATCCCGGTGCTGGAGCTTGTTTTTCTCTGATTGTTTCCCGTAGTTAATAATAATTATAATTTGATTTAAATCAAAATTAGATGTTATGAGAAAAGTTCTAGATAAATAATTCTCTATTTAATATGTCCGCTCTGTTTCTTCCGTTCACGATTCAATGAGTCCAGGTCCTTACTGCTGGATGATATAATTTAAAAGTAACGATTAAAGGAGTTATGTACATGATTGCTACAGATAAAATATGTCCAGTATGCAATCTTGCTGAGAGGGAAATTCTGGCCCATATATTTTTGATGTGTCCAACGGAACGGCTTCAAAGAAGGCAGTTCTTGCCATTGCATCTGGTAATTTAGGAATGGCCAGATGAAACCAATTTAGCCTCTCTCATAGAGCCAAAATATTCTTTATTTTGTATTAAATTCTTTTAATATGAGGTCCTATTAACTAATTATATTTTGATGAAGTCCCAGTTTTTATTTTATTTTTTTTTTTTTTATTTTTTGCTTCCGAGCTTACCGAAGGTAACGGAAACATTGTGTTCACTTTTGAGAACAAAAAAGTTTTNTTTATTTTATTTTATTTTTTTTATTTTTTATCGTTATTAGCTGTTTAAAGTGTAAGGATTTATTTTACTTTATTTTGAAACGTATTTTTCTGTAGTACTGAAGTTATTAAAATGTTGTATCTTTTGTCCCTTTTTTAATATATACTGTGGGGTTATGTCGTTTAAGGGTGTTTAATAAAAACTTCTACTTCTCTACCTCAAATCGGCTATATTTCAACCATACCTGGTCATTATCAGGCCTACAACATCGAAAACATTTTTCCATATAATGGCAATTTATCTAACATGTTAGATAAATTGCCATTATATGGAAAAATGTTTTTGATGTTGTAGGCCTGATGATGACCAGGTATGGTTGAAATATAGCCGATTTGAGATAGAGAAGCTGAAGTTATTATTATTGCTATTATTTCTTTTATTGATAAAAAAAGAGCTCACTTTTTAGTTTAACGTTAGACTGCATTATGTTAAACCCTTTGTATAAAGAATTATCTTTAAATACAAATATTTTTTCATTCATTCATTCTCTGTTTAATATGTTTAGGCTAGAGAAGCAGCTGCTTATAGGCATTATGAAAAGGATCCTCTTTCTCCAGCCTGGTTCCCACCATTTACACCACGTAGGGACTACGATCGTCTTCATTGTGCCATGCATTATAAGGTATTTTCTGCTGAATAATCCCTTAAATGAAATTTAATTATATTTTAAAAGACTGTAACTTTAGACTGTAATATTCAATTAGCTTGTAATCCAATTAAATGACACTTTCTAATTCTAATAGAGAGCCAGAGTGACTGTGTGGATTAAAGTACTTGCCACGTCTGCTAAGCATAAATGATGAATAAATGAATAAATGAAGGGGGGCATGAGGTTGTGGGTTCGATCCCTCGCCATGATGCTCTGATTTATATGACTCTCTAATAATCACACCATAATCGCTTTGGCGGTACAATATATAGAGGTATGATATGTGAAGTGGTTGGAACTCTCACCTACAGAGCTTGTAAAATTGGGCTAAAATATGGTCTATTTGCTAGGTTCAAACAAGTGGTTTGTCCTACCCACCTAGTACCAGTTCTAGGACCTCACTACTTCTACTAATAATTCTAATTATTTTATACTCATGTGACCATTTATGATATGGCACAAGGAACATTTGTGCCACCATCACATAGACACTATGTGCCACCCTCTCACACATATCCACTATTTGCCACCCCTCACATAGAAGGGTCATGGACACCTTAGCGTGGCCCGCTCTTATACGTCCGTTTTAGAGGCTTTTTCGGGGGCGTGTATCTTTTTTCCTATTCACTTCGGTCGACCGTATTCGAGTTACGCAGAAAAAAAGTTTTTTCGGGGGAAAAGAAACAGTTTTTTCCGCATAACTCGAATACGGTCGACCGCAGCGGTCCGACGCAAAGGACCTTTTTTGTAGGCCTTCCGTAAAGGGAAAAAATAGTTTTTTTTTTTTTTTTT
>KZ653020.1:46634-72103 GCA_001010745.2 Gerris buenoi
TTTATTTATTTATTTTTTTTTAAACATACTGTATAATTTTTAAGTATGATATTGTTAACTTATTTAATCATTTATTTGTATTATTACCTTTTTTGTTTTAGAGGTACTAAGGGAATATTTGGAAAAAGAAGTCGGTTTTTTCAAAAAATGTGTTTGTGTTCTGTTTTCATGTTTAATAGGTCAACTTTTTTTTTCTTTAAAAAAAAGACTGATCCATTTCATTCGGTTGTATTACATTGTACGTCATTTATAATTGTAGTTATTTATGTATTTCGACCAAATATTATTAAATAGATATATAAATAGGCTAACAGAGGTAAAGTATAAAAATAATTTGAAATACATAATTGAATTAGAACGTCCAATTTCTCATCTTTTTGGGAGTAATTTATCAAACAAAAATAACTTTGAATCTCTTTTTGTTTAAATTTCAATATTATCTATAGGTAATTATGTTAAATCAACAAAAAATCTAGAAATCTCATTTTTATTTATATTTATATCTGGGTTACTTACAAATAATGAAAAAAAAAAAATATATATAAAATATTTATAGNTTTACACGTTTTACGCTCAGTGCAGAGGCCTGGAGCCTAAACTGCTTGGTCGATTTTGACGAAATTTGGCATACATGTTCAGAAAAATCATACCCCGAGGCGAAATCGAGAAGTGAATTTTAGTTTTAAATTTGGGGTCACTACCCACAAAATCTCTGAAAAAATGTGAAAATAATTATTTCTCAAAAACGGTTCTGACAATTTTGATTAAAAAATTCTATAATGTAATCCATTTAAACACAATTCTAACTGTAAAGTTCCTGAGAAAATAGCTTTAAACGTGGACGGAGAGAGGCTGGGTTCGATTCCCAGCTGAGAAGTTATTTTTATGATACATTTTGATAATACGTTCAATAATAATTAAATGTAGCTATGAAAACTAATACATGAAAACACTGGGCTAAGTAATTATGACCTCTGTATATGAAAAAGTTCGAGTTAACTCGGACTGATTTTTTTGACATTTTCATGTCTTGGATTTGCTACATAAACTCGAAAAGCGTTCCTAAAAATCTAAGTAAAAACGTTACATGTGTGTAACAGGGAGTTAGAAAGATGTAGGAGGTGTGCAATCCAGTCTCCAGCTGTAGGGCCTCCCCCTACCACGCTTGGTAGGGCTGAAGAAAGTTGAAAAGAGTTAATACATGTAATAGGGAGTTAGGAGTATATAAGAGGTGTGATAATTAAAAATCTCTATGATAAGGCANTATATTATTCTATGTAATATTATGTACTACTTCATTTAAGAATGTAACACGCATTATAATTCTTTAACTAGTTACTATTTTGATAAATGAAAGATATTGGAAATAAGGAAAGTTACGATGGTGGCTAAACTGGAAACCATTTTTTTTAACCTTCTTAAAGGTTATAATTAAAAAAAGGAAGAAAAATATATTCGTCCTTTTTATAAAGTTCGTCGTAATTTATTGTTAAACTGTGAACAATTTTTTTATTTTTTCCGTATTATTTTTTTTCTTGCATTATATTTCTAATAATATATTTTATAATTGTTTATTTAAATAGTTTATATAAAAGAATTCTTTATTAAAAAAATATACTTGCGGTTTTATTTTAGTTTTATATTATTCAGTTCCGAATTGAAGTAGTGATTTAAGATTTTTCTCTTAATAATAGTGTCGGGTGTGATTGGACAGAGAATAAAATTTATTCTACAGTTATTATTTTGAGTAAGTAAAATAATATTTCATATTTCTAAATTGTACATTCGTCTTTAAGAAAATAATATATATTTTATTCTTCAAATTAAAATGTATTTAAATTAACTCTTAAATATTTTTCAATCATAATTACATACGTAATAGAATGATTTTAAACATTTTGCTGTTCACATTCAGTTATCTATAAAATTATTTAATTTTCTCACAATAATTATAATTAATTAAGTAATTCTTATGCAAATCATAAAAATATTTATTATATTTGAAATAAGGTAATTCGTTTTTTTCTTGATGTAAACAAAGCATTGAAATTTAAAGTCAAGTAAATTAGTACTAAACAATTTTCCCTTGTACATTATACCTACTTCATTTATCATATTTGGTTTTCATAACAGAATAATTTCAAGGCCTATTTATGAGTTGTTTATTTATTCGAAGTTGTTAAGGAAATTTAGTTAAGTTAGACCTTGTAATGTTCTTTTTTAAGACAAAATGATAAAATTATAGTGATAAGGTTTTTTGTTAGGTTTAAAAAATAAAAATTAATAAGACGACGTTTTAATTGATAATATCCCTTTGTTTAATGAACTGTTTTGACAAAGAGGGATATTAACACTTTTATACACAGTAGGAATGATTTTTATCTTTGTCCCTACAATCTCTCCTGTGTGTGGAAGTGATCATATTTGATAAACGTCCTCACTTCTGAAGATTAACCATAAAAGATAATGTGATGAATAGTTACTCTGTTACTATTTAGTTTTTGATAGAAGAATACAGTTCAAGTCCAAGTGCACTCTGTTTTGAAAAGGTATTCTTAAGTCTAGTGGAGGAGGTTCATTACCTTAAACACTGAGTAAAAATCACCTATCACTGATATGATAGCTCGTGGAGGTGGGAAAGTTACTATAAAGTTCCTAGGGTCCACTCTAACAAGTAGTATCACAAATAAAAATAGCCTCTTAATAAAGTTAATAAAGTTCCTAGGGTCCACTCTAACAAGTAGTATCACAAATAAAAATAGCCTCTTCCTGCAATTGTGTTAAGAGTGCGTTTGAAATTAGAACAAGTGATTTGATGTGTTTAGTGCCTTGGTAGCTTTTAAAATTTCATAGCAGCTTCTTGTCCCCTAGGGGTATGATAGAAGGTAGTGGCAGTGGTTGGCCAGGTTATAAGTGTAAACTGGTTTTTATTGAATGTGAAGCTAGTGCGAGTGTTCACGTTAACGTTAACGTTAAGTTTCTGACTAGTAGCAAAAAAAAAAAAAAAAAAAAAAAATTACAAATAAAAAAAAGTAGGATAAAGGAGGACAGTAATTTTTTAAACTTTTAAATTAAACACCGCGAAAGTAACATTATGTTTACTAAATGATCTCAAGATGGTCTTGGCTTGGTCGAAGCGGTAATCTTCTAAAACAACCAAATGTTTATGGAAGCTGTTGTTTGTTTAGATTGGTCTTTCTAAACCCACTGGTTACTGCTCTGTTAGTAATTGAGATCACACCCAAAGGTAACTGTCCATGGTAAGGGAACCTCCCTATGACAATTTCGGAAACACAGATTTGCTAGTGTGGATGGTACTCCTAAACTAAGTTAAAGCTTGTAAAAGCAAATACCTATGTAATAGACAAATAAACCAAATTTATATGTCCCTGGCAATACCCAAAATCAGTTAAAACTAGAATTTTTTGTAATATCAATTTTACCACAAGTGTTTTGGCTCGCCAAGATTTCTGACTTTTGTTACTCTGAATTAAAGTAGGTGGATGGAAAACTAAAACAGTCAAAGTAACTACAACTAGTCAAAGTAATGATTCAGTTGATCAAAATCAAGACACAATAACATCCTTGCATCAAAGATGAATAGTAATGATACTATGAGTGACTATGAGAGACTGGTCAACCAGTCTCTCATTTGCTCAGGTAATGAAAAACCGAGCACTTCATTCAGACATCCATAATGTGACTTATGTATTAAAGCAATGTTCAGTATTGAACCTTGAGTTTGGCCGGCAACTTCTTCAATCCTGCCAGAAGTTATACAAGATAACTTAGGCAGTCCTAGGCTCCATGAGCTGATTGAATTTGGCAATAAGTGGGAGGGGGAGGGGGTCACAGGTGCCTTTGACTCGGGCGCCTAAACCCCTAGGGACCGCCCTGCATCTTGGCAGACATCAATATTAATTTAGAAATTAACATACTACAGTATTATTAAGAAAATAAGAGTTTTGATGACAGGGCTGAAGATAAAAATTGGAACAGGGATCCAATGAGAGCAATATTATTATACCCTAAAAGACCCAACTACTCCAAAAATAAGTGTTATAAATTAGGGACAAGAAGAAAGAAAATTCATTGCTATTTTTTCCAAATTTTTATTTTTATTTGGTTGCTATTGCAATGCACTTAGTCATTTTACTTGCAATTGAAAATGTAATTAAAAATATATATTTTTTTAAAACCAATTTTGAGTTTAAAATAGGATAATTATACTCCTAATTTTTTTTCTCTTAAAGCCATATTTTAGCAGCAATCGAGCGTTGAAAATGTCAATTTTGGTCATTTCAACTGGCCGCCATTTTGAAACGACGAAAGATAAAAAGCTATGGTTTGTGGCAAATGTTTTCTTTTTTTTAAGGCCATTCCAAATATGTATCTCAGTATAGTGGTTCCAATTTGAAATTTTAAAGTTGAATCCAATATGGCGGCAACCAAAATGGCAGGAAAATGGGTACCCCACCAAAAAAGGTCGTTTTTTATGCAAGACGAAGATAGCAACAAAACGCAGTTTGATATCTCAAATATTAACGGAGATTTAGCTGTTGCCGAATTTTTGCCACACCCTGTATATACATGTGTGTATACAAATTAAAATAATAGAAAAAATAGTTAGCTTAAAATTTTTTATTTCTATATGTTTTGAATAATAAAATTTATTGCGTCACAGTTATTTTGTCATGATTTTTTTAAAGGTCAGCGANTGAGTGTTTGGACGTCATATTTTTATTTTTATTTATTTTAATTTATTTATGTAATAATTTTGTGTCTTTAATGGTATTGCTAAATAATTTATATGTTTTCTGAAGATAGCATCATTTATAAACAATAATATTTTTAATAATATATTGGAAATCTATAAATAATATTATCTTTCAATCAAATTATAATTATTATTAACAATGGGAGACAGACAGAGAAAAATAGACTCTAGAGCCGGGACTTGCATATCAACTTTCAGTGGTTGTTCCAGGAGTTTTACATTTCTCTCCTGCCAAGTTAAAATTTCCCTATTTTAAGGTTAGCAGACCTCTCTAAATGGGATTAACTGGCTCTTACTGACCACTGGCTTGAGTGGTTAACTACCTTCTTTTTTTGTGGCATATTATTATTGTTTCATTACGCCCTTGTCCATACTCAAATGACAATGAGTTCTGTTCCACAATGATGTGGACAGTGGTACAATCACTTGCTATGTTAATATGGCTTTGACAAAAGCCTTGTCAATTGGCTTATAGCAGTGTAGAGTGAATACGCCTTTACAGAATAAGACTGCCAGGGGGAATAAATTATAATCAGTGAATGAAATATTTTTGGGAATAAAACGTATTTATTTTTATATAATATGTCCCAAATATAAAAAGTGCATTTCCTTATTACTTTTATTTATGAAAATATTTTTTATTTCATTCTCTCTTCAATATTTTTTTCTTTTATACTTCAGCACAATTCATTTTTTTTTAATTTTTGAATTGAATAGGTATGTCTTCATTATCACAAATTACTGATAACATAACAATTATTTTTAACACAGTTTATTATATAGAATAGTCTCTGTCTGGTTCTCTTCTTCTTTTTAATTAAATAAATTAGACAACAGATTACCTTATCAAATAATAATTCACTAATAAATTTATATATATATATATATATTTTATATAATATGTCCCAAATATAAAAAGTTTCTCTCCTGCCAAGTTAAAATTTCCCTATTTTAAGGTTAGCAGACCTCTCTAAATGGGATTAACTGGCTCTTACTGACCACTGGCTTGAGTGGTTAACTACCTTCTTTTTTTGTGGCATATTATTATTGTTTCATTACGCCCTTGTCCATACTCAAATGACAATGAGTTCTGTTCCACAATGATGTGGACAGTGGTACAATCACTTGCTATGTTAATATGGCTTTGACAAAAGCCTTGTCAATTGGCTTATAGCAGTGTAGAGTGAATACGCCTTTACAGAATAAGACTGCCAGGGGGAATAAATTATAATCAGTGAATGAAATATTTTTGGGAATAAAACGTATTTATTTTTATATAATATGTCCCAAATATAAAAAGTGCATTTCCTTATTACTTTTATTTATGAAAATATTTTTTATTTCATTCTCTCTTCAATATTTTNAAAATGATAAATAGATAATGCCTAAATTGGTGGGGGTTAGAGATGGTCAGAGGTGGTTGTATTTAATATATATATTTATATTATAAACTAGCTCTATTCCTGTGCTTCACTAATGTGTTGATTTAATGTATTTTTTGTTAATTTTTACTAACAACCATCAAGAAACATTAAAATTCCTTTGCTAAGCAAGAATATCTAGATGCCTCCATGGATCAAATACAATTTTCATATAAAATAAATTTTGAGGGGGGTATCAAATGCAAGGTATTGAAGAGTAGATTACAATGATATATAACACTTGTGGAAAGTGGTTAATTTTACTATGTTTTATTATCTTGCTTTCTTGTTTGTTTGTTTGTCCAGTACAAATTTTGCAATCGATATTTAACTAACTTCCCGAGTAGCTAGACATTTGTAACTTTTAGAATAGCTCAGAACACGATGACAATGCATTATTTTAATACTTTCTAGCCATCTTTCAGCAAAATTTAATTCGTTTTCAGCAAATTGTGCTGTATGGAAAGTTAGTTCAGAAAAAATCCGCAAGTTATTGTATTTGTTATCATATATCCCATAATTATAATCTTCATTTTGACAGGTTTCAAATTTGTGACAGAAGATTTAAAAACGTAGTATATATATTTTTATCTTGAAATTTATTTCTTACAATTTTGTCAAAAGACTTAAAGATTTTGTGTGCTTCCCCTCCCCCTAATAGTAACTAATTTCATGTTCACAATACCAACGAAACCCTTTTCACATGAGACTTCACGCATAACCAATTTATTAAAAATGTTAACCCTCCAGAAGAAGTAAATGTTTTGTCCCCTCTTCCTCAGTGTCTTTTTACAGCGCTGGACATTTGAATTGTCTTTTATTATTAAAATACTTTCATCATAAAGAAAACCCTTTTTCCAACCAAAAAATTAAAGAAATGATAAAAAACCGGACCGAAAATTGTTACGGAAAACCAAAATTAAAACTTAAAACTAAAGTAAACGAGATCACAGGACCATTTTTATGGAGAACACCCTTTTTCCAAATATTAACTTTCTAACTTCAGAAGATCAATCTAGGCTCATTTCCCCTTTTTTCCCTCTCTCTCCCCCCTGAGGGACCAAATTTCACTAAATCCCTTCTTGGCAGAAATTAATATAATTTTTAAAATGATCAAAGAAGTAGTAATAATAATTATTATAGTGAGAGGACTTTATTTCCAATATACACTTATGGCCATTGATTGGAATACCCTTTCAAATAAGGGGTTTTATGTCCTAAAAAGATTTCATCTTACCAATTTCAAGGTTCTAGTGCTATTAGTTTTGGAGATATCGTCATGACAAATTTTGCATTTAAATGGCCACCATCTTAATAGTTATTTACGCAACAAGGGAGAGAAGTATGTTTTCCTGCTCGAGGTTAAGTTTTTGAAAACTTCATTAGCTCTAGAGATAACTGTAGTATTAGCTCTCGAGGCTTGCCGAGGGAGATAATCCCGAGAGCAGAAATACTTCGATCCATGTTGCGTATTAAATTTTATCTACGACTAGTGTACCATGGGTAATAGCTAAAGTTTGTAGGTTTAAAACTTTTACCTAAAAATCCATGTAATTTAAACACCTTAAATTGATATTTAGTTACTTGATTTATTAAAATAATTTTTATACTAAATATATACGTTTTTAATTTAATTACGTCTAGTTTGTTTTTAATTTAAAGACTTTGATAACCTAAAGCAACCTTCCCGAAAAATTAGTAAACAAAACAGCTAAAAAACATTACTTGTTGGTATGATTGTGTTTTTTTTTACTCCCTGTTATTAGCAATGTAAAGTCCACTTACAATGCAAGTCGTGGATAAAAAAAATTACCATTAGACTATGAGGAACCTACCTACAAAGTTTCATGGTCATGGGTTTTTATACAATTATTGAAGATTTATACAGTGTATAAATATTTTTACCAAGAAAAAAGAGAAGAAATCTGTTAGAGATATTAGGTGGTAAAAGGTAGTTGGAGGATGTCAGAACTACATAAAATATTAGAATCAGCCCTCAGGCGGTATTTTTATGTAAGAGATAACATGGTCAGATCTTGTTACTGTCCACATTGTGTTGCACCTGTAGCCTTAACAAGGCAATAATGGTGTTGTTTATAAGATGTATACGTTTCTGTTTTGTTTAGGAGTGATGTGTGATGAAGGAGGGTAGAGCGGGTGGTACCAGTGTACCAGAACGAGTATCCCAAGCTTTCTATACACACGGCGTCTTCTGTTCTGCTCACCCTATAGCTGTTCTTACACTAGCTGTTCTATTGGTCTTGTTATCATGGTGAGTACCTACAATTTACCTTTTAATTTAATTTTTATTAATTCATTTTTTACGATTTTGGTAGTATTCATACTACGGAACGATTAAATTTTAATTTAAATCAAATTATAATTATTATTAACAACGGGAAACATACAGAGAAAAATATTATTCCCGTAGTTAATAATAATTATAATTTGATTTAAATTAAAATTTAATTTTTATTTTAAATCAAATTATAATTATTTTTAACAACGGGAAACATACAGAGAAAAATATGATTTAAATTAAAATTTAATCTTTCCGTAGTATGAATACTACTACAAACGTAAAAATGAATTACATTTTTAATGAATAAGAGTGATTCTCATTTAATAGGCAAGTTTTCTTCCCAACATTTTTTCTCTACTTTTTTCTCTACATTTTTTCCACCACATCTCTTGTCTCCTGTAGTGTAGCATTATCTCTACAGAAACAATTAATGTGTATTCCAATAATTATCCAGATTAGTTGTGCAATTTAAATCTCTATAATTTCAATATGGTTTTTGTTTATGTTTCAGCATACCTCTTTACTGGTTACCAGTGCCAAGCAATGTGCCACAGCTGTTCACACAAGGTGATAATAATACTAGCACAGATGTGCCTCCACTGTGGTTCTCAACTTCACCACCCATATACATTCAGCAGGTCAGTCTACAAAACAAAATCCATTCAATCATTCAATTAAAAACATGTTAGGGATCCAAAATTGAATTTAACTCAATTTTGGACCCCTAACATTGTTGAGTTAAAATATTTATATTAGTAAAGGCCAGAAAACACTTCGTTTTTTTTTTTTTTTTTTTTTTTTCCATGAGATTTTTTATTTTTAAGATGAAACTCTTGCCTTGAGAACTATTGTATCATGAGAAATTTTAATTTTTACCTTTTGAAATCTAAGCAATTTTTTTTTTATCAGAATTTTATAGTTAGTTGCACTTTCTGACAGTTCTCACTATTCCTATTATACTCATGCTGGACAGTATTCCAAAATCTATTACACATACTTAGTCCTTTTAAATGATATACATTTTTGTATACTTAGAGGGCTTACATCAGAAGGTAAAAACTATTTTCCTCCAGAAGGGAGGAAACATTAACTTTCCACCCTACTTTATAAGGAGGAAAGGATCTCATTACAGCCTAGTTGTGAAAATTGTGGCGGAAAGTAGAAATCGTGGCGGAAAGTAGAAATCGTGGCGGAAAGTAAAAATCGTGGTGGAAAGTAACAGTAGAGCCAACTTATTATTCTTTAAAAAATCAGTGTTGCCTGTTTCGTAACTAATAGCAGTTTTTTTAACTCAATGACTCAACAGGTTTAAAAGCTTTTTCTTAAATATTTGAGAGTTTAAATAACACGTACTTTTGATTGCCGTGATTCTTTAATTTCTATCGTCATTTTAAAATGTCGTATGACTTCATGACTGAGTTTAAACAAGACTTATAGAAAAGAGGTAGGTTACGTCTAATCAGGTTATATTTATGTTTTTGATTTCTCGTATTTTAGAGATAAACACAAAAATAATTTAAATATTATTTAGTTAGTCATTTTGTAGTATTTAAACATTTGAGTTATTATTATAATTACATATTTATTGAAAGTTATTATAGAAATCAAAGAAAACATAGTTGGAATTGATAAATTGCACATTTAATTTACATTATTTTTTTTACAATAAGATGTTATAAAACTTTTTTTTTTCTTTTTTTTTGT
Source organism: Gerris buenoi (assembly GCA_001010745.2). Taxonomy (NCBI): domain Eukaryota; kingdom Metazoa; phylum Arthropoda; class Insecta; order Hemiptera; family Gerridae; genus Gerris; species Gerris buenoi. Next base: position 56,839 of record KZ653020.1, read on the forward strand.
TGAAAAGTCGTTGAACAAATTAAAGGTATACACATTTGTAAACTTATTTAATACCTAAATAAATCGATAAATCGAAATCTTAGGTTTATTTGTGTTGTTTTTCCACCCTTCTGGAGGAAAAATCTTGTACGTACCACGGGAGAAAAAAGTCATAGCACCCTCTCTATAATTAACTCCCTCGGCTATGCCTCGGGATTAAACGTCATGGTTCCCTCGGCTGCGCCTCAAGAACCAACAATAACGCTCAGGGAGTAATGACTTTGTTTCCTCCCTTGGTGCGTAAATAACTATTAATCTTTTTAGGCTTAGTGACTTTTTATTAATAGTAGAACATGGTTGCACTCTGATGCCATACATATGTTGATTTCACTTGAATAAGCTATATCCTTATGTTTGTGATTTGATGATAAAATGATCATTTTAGGTCATGAAGTACGAAAAGAAAATTTATATAACGGCTCTGTCTGTCTGACTGTATGTTTCAATTCATAAACTAGTATAGCTTGGAACATGAAATTCGGCACACATGTGCATCTCGGCATTTATGACAACTGTACACTTTTTGGAGTTTTCACACTAATATTTCCAAGATCAGGTGGTGCTCCTTTTTTGCCACCTTATGCTTCCCCTTAGGAGTCTAATCAATTTAAAACCCTCAAGTGGCTGTAACATAATATTACATTTTGTCCCACTAAATAAAATATGTTTTCACTTGTATCAAAGGGTTTTAGTCGTCCGGGTCAAAGGCACCTGTGCCCCTCCTTATTGCCAAATTCACCTAGTAGTTTAAGACGGGGCTTGGTGGCAGCCCCCTAGATGCGGGGCCCGGGTCAGCTTGTTTGAACCTAGCAATTAGGCCACTTATTTTTGGGGCCTGTTTGCACACCTTTTCGAGTTCAGCCACTTCACTCAACATTTCAATATTAATAAAAAGAGCCTAGCCAGGGATTTGCACCTGTGACCTTGACCTTTATTTATATGTATGGCCTAGCAGCAGTTATCAATGTCTTCAGGAACACGACTAGTCTGTTTATTTATTTATTTTTTTCTAATGTTTGTGTGTTTTTGTTTAGGTGATAGTGAAGAGTGTAGTCTCGCCATGGGTTTCAGGTTTAAGTCCTGTAGATGCCATAAGAGCCCCTCTCGCTCAGGCATTCTCACTAGTCGAGACTATAGAGAACTACCAACTACCAAGGTAGAACCAAATTTATTTACATACTTATTAGGGATGGGAGGAACGGAACGTAACTATAAAAATAACTAGTTCCTGTGTTGGAACGGTTCCAATCGTTCCAAGATTTCATGAAACTACGTTATTTTTGGAACGACTTTGAAATTTTTAATTTTTAAGTTTTTTGGTAGTTTTCTTACTACCGAAAGATTAAATTTTTTTAAATAATTCTAATTACAATTATCAATAACTACGGGAGACATACAGAGAAAATAGACCCCCGCACCGGGACTCGAACTGTGGGACTGCTCTTACCAACTGAGCTATGTGAATGCGGGAGAATGATTTTTCTCTGTCGTCACTGATACATATTCCCGGTGCGGGGGTCTATTTTTCTCTGTATGTCTCCCGTAGTTATTGATAATTGTAATTTGAATTATTTATGAAATTTTTATTTTACACTAATGTCTATTTTTATTTATTTAAAAATATTTTTGTCTTAATTCAATTCAAATTAAAAATTATATTTTAGTAAAAAAATATATATTTAAGAGACTATGGGGAAAAAAATACGAAACGTAATTCATTAAAGAGGAAACGGTAACGAGAGCGAGCAAAAGCAAGCATCAATGAAACTAAACAACCAACTTGAAGTGAACTTAAAAAACTCGTTTCTCGTGGAACGAAAACTAACTTGGAGGAACAAGTTTTCGTTCCTCCAAGTTAGTTTCAGGCAAAACTAAAACGGAACGTATCTAATCAAAGAGGAAACGGGAACGAGAAATCATAAAGAAACTGTAACTGTAACTGGCACGGAGGGAACGTAAAAGATTCGTTTCGCGTGGAACGAAAACGAGTTGCAAAACTAGTTCCAGTTCCTGGAACGAAAAAGTAAAGATGTTATGGTTGTGCACGTCTTATAGGAGTGGGGATGATCACTCATGATGATCATCGTAATAGGAATCACTCCAGTAAGTGATGCGTTCTCTTTCTCTTTCACACTTCTTAGAGGGAGCGTGAAAGAGACAGATACCTCTTTGCCCTTTTTTTCTTTCAGTTCTGTAGTCAACTTCAACTTGTCGCCTTCGCCCTTCGCCACTTGTTTCGTAAATAAAAATATCTTAATATTATTATAAATGTTTGTATTTTATTTCTACTTTTCATCTTCAGTGAAGAGTCAAACTATATAATAAAGAAACTGACCTTTTGTGGAACGAGCCTGCAATAGACTTTGAAACACGTGAAGTATAAAAGGAAACTGTTTGTTTGGAACGATAACTGAAACGTTCCAAAAATAATTAGTTCCTGGAACTAGTTACTGGTTTGGAACGAAACTCGTTCCACTCATGGAACCGTTTCTCCATCCCTAATACTTATGTTGTTAGCATAGATTTCTACCTTGTATCTGCACCTCACCTCTTTCCTCCCTTTTCACTTCAAATTAACCCTTAGACAAGACATGGTTACATCCAGAAGGCAGAATTAAATTTATTTTGGTTGAAGGTTTTATTCAAGAATACACTCCTCTTTTTACCTACACCCTTGATGAAATAGGTTTAAAATGTTGGGATTCTCAAAATTTCAGACATAATGTTGTTTAAGGTATTCATTGAGGTCAAAATCTCTATTAGAATTTGAAATTAAAACAGCAGTAAAGAAAAGATATTATTACAACACGACACTGCTATTCAGAATTAATTGTTTCATGTTATTTTTATTATTTGTTTTATTTTATTTTAGCTATGATAATTCATTTTAGAATACTCTCTTGTACAAGTTTTAAACTAAAATATTTGTTTTAGTGGAAAGAGCCTGGTTGATGTATGCACTCAAGTGGAAGAGCCAAATGATTACATAGGAACATTGCCACAGTACTCCTGTCTGAGCGTGTCACCTTCAAACCTATGGAGACGAAACCAGCAGACATTCTACTCAGACCCAGATCTTGTAACTACTATATACAAACATAATGTTAGTAATTGCACTATTTTGTTATAGTGTTATTATTTTGTTATCATTTTCTATCCTACAATTTAGAGAAGTATTGTGTTAGATTTTTATTTTATAACTATTATGTTTATTACATACTAGCCTTCACCCCATGCCCAGGTACATTCCATGTACAGGGCTAATTAAAGTCTCTAAGTAATTTATAAAAACATCCAATAAACTTTGCATTAAAAATATTTAATGTTTGGATAGGTTATTTTCTAAGCTCTAACTTATACCCCATAAAATGTTTGCAAAAGTTGCATATTTGTCAAGTAAAATAGCAAATAACTTTTAAAGGTAAGCATTGGGAAATCCTAAGTTTTATAAGAAATAAAATCTCAAAAACCAGCAGAATGATCTAGAAAATTATTAGAACCTTCATTATTTGTGCTTTAATTTGTATAGAAAGAGGTTTTTGGTAAACCTAACCTTTTTTAAAAAATATTTTGCTAAAAATAGGGCCTATTTTCCAGGCCACAACTAATTTTATTCATACATTTTATTTTGGCTCCCCTCAGAACTTTTGATATGCTCATTTTCAAGCATAAATAAAGAACTATGCCAATTATAAAAAAACTTAGCAATTTAGTTCCTCAATTTTTTTTTAGTTTCAATCTTGTTTATATCTTTGTGCTTTTGTACTTATTTTTTATGTCTTTGTGCTTAATTGTCTGTCTTATACCATGCTTAAATGTACCCAATTTCAAATTTGTGCCAATGTCCAAATTAAAAATGTTTATATTACAATGTATTAACTGTTTATTTTTGTTTCAGGATGCCCAGCTGGGTAAAGTCAGCCTTGCCGAGGTGTTGTTCGGTTTAAGATTAAAGGAGTCCGGTATTAAGCGTTACCCTCTTAGAAATCGCCAGAGAGTAATTCAGTTCTCTATAACTGTCTTCCTAAATGAACTAGATACACAGTAATTATTGATTTTTTATTTTTAGACCTTGATTAAAATGTTACACTTTTTACTTTAATGAAATAATTGGTTGACTGATTTAACTATTTAAAATTCTGCAGCCCAGGCCAGAGAGTGTGGAGGTAATGCATTATTGTCTTCTCACATATCTCACACGTGTATGGAACAAAAGAAATGAAAGAATCACTAATAATCAAAATAATTAAGATAATCGTTGGTAATATATTGTAAATGAGATGTTTAATAGAGAACATATCAAATAGTGATATTATACTCACCTTCTTAACTTATTGATTTCGTGTACTGAAATAATTTTAATTTAAGATGAATTACTGGGAAATTAACGCTCACTCAACTTCCTCAAAAAAGACAAAGCTTATGTTTACAAAAAATGTCCTGCTTACCTGTTTATCACCTTACGACTCTGGCCATCACCTGCTTTTCTCAAGCTGACACATGGCTATTTTCAGAATCTCAATCTAAATCAGAATCAGCGTGCAGTCTGGCTAATTCCTTGTAGGTGAAACGTTCCAAAACATAGCTCTGCCCAGGTATATCAGCTGGCACATGGTTCTACCATTTTTGATTCATAGGTAGCTTTACCTTAATTGGAGAGCTATCGTTTCATAATTGTATCTTGATACTTTTACATACGTTATTATTATGTTTTTTTTTGTTTTTGTTTTTTTTAAAACAAATTATATTTTTGCTGTAGGTATCTAGAAGGACTGAAGCAGCGTTTAAGTGATCTCTATCCATCTGAGACACTTGGTAGTCCTACTGTTTCACCTCCATCTGCTGACAGTGTTGGGAAAATGGTGCATGTTTATTATGCTGGAGATTTTGAGTATAGAGACTTCTTACCGCTTCTCCTTACCTACATTATCCTCTTCTTCTACATGTATTTCTCTGTTAGAAAAATTGAACTTGTCAGATCTAAGGTAATTAAGTTATATGATTTTTTTTTTTTTTTTTTTTTTTTTTTTCCAGAGATTTTGCGGTACCACTTAATATTTATGACTAGAGAGGTTAATAGGAATTAAAACAACAGTATTATCATCACAACACATTTCAAAATTTTATATCATATTCAGTGCTAACATAGTAAGAATAGAAAAAGTCTTGAGACTTTACTCTTACCATTTTAACACTGAAGATGATTTAAAAAGCCGAAATGTGGATGTTATAAAATTGTGGTGACGATATTGTTGATTTTCTTTGAATTATCCTCTCTAGTCATAATTACAATTAAGATAAGATCATCTCATAATCATTATGATCAGATTCTTGAGTAGTTGAGTCTCAAATTGACTACAGTAGAGTCTCGATAATCCGAGCTCCGATAATCCGAGTTTCCAATAATCCAAGCCGATTTTTTTTCCCCCTTTTATTAATGAAGTTCAATGGAAAGAAGACGGGGAGGGGGTGGGCGGGTTCTCTGAATTGAACACACGTTAGGACTGGCCGGTGTTAAAAAGTGACTACACTAGAAGAGATGGATCCTTATTGTTTCATGGAATCTCTTTGCAGCTGTATTTACATTCAAATTCAGGGAATTTCATTTATATCCCACAGCCTATACATTTATTTCTTCAGTTTCAGTTCTAATTCTATTCTCAAACCGAACGCACCTAGTTACATTTTATCATGTGCAAACGAAAACATACTGCATTTCCTTTAACAGTGAAAATAGATGCGTTGTTGCGTAAAAATTTTCTCTCAAAAACAAAAAACAATCCTGGACTATTTTAATACCTAAAATATGACAGTATGTATTATTTTTTTAATAAATACGTTTATAGTTACAAAGTAGAATTCCAGATTCACAGTGCTAGTCCCATCCAACTCGGATTATCGAGACTCTACTGTAAGTAGATTATTAAATTATGATAATATTAATAAATCTTATTAGAATCATAATGATTCTCGTTATTTCACCTGAAGTCTAGTTATGATGGTTTCTCTTTTTACTTTCTAACATACTTAGTTTATATAAATAGAATGTATTGTGATGGTGCAACAATTTAATTTTGGTATTTTGATGGATTTTACAGTTTTTTTAGGTCCTCAAAGTCCCAAAAAGTTTATTTTTATTTTATTTTATTTTTTTCTTCCGCTTCGACTGCACGTGGGTCATTAGCGGTACAGTCAATTAATTATACCTTCATGCTGTTATTTTTCAATATTTTGTTTCCACATTTAAGGTGTAATTCTTCAATTCTCTCCCATATGCTTTCATATTAAAAAATATATGCCAACATATCTGGCATATTCTAGGATCGGTCTCAGATCTTCAGTTGATGAGAAGAGAGCTGGAAGCGACCCATTTATGCTAAACCTCCGTCTTGCCGACCGCAGCGCAGGACATTCCGTAATTAAGGGTCGAATCGTGACGTCTTCTTCACCGCATTTAAGACACCTAGGCCTTGGGTCCCCTAGCAGAATATGCATATGGGTGAGGCGCGTGTGCCCGGATGCGATTCGCTGTAGTTTGCTGGTATCTTTCCTGGTGAAATCTTGAGGCCAGGTGATTGGCTTTTTTTTAATGTCCTGTTTTAGACTCATAGAGTGTAAACTACCAGCCATTTTCAATGCAATTTGGCACACTTAAAAGTGTCTTAAAAATCACACCCTGAGGATAAATCAAAAATAAATTTTAGCTCTAAATTTGGAGGCACTCTCCACCAACTTTTAATTTTTTTTCAAACATGGTTTTTTTGGAAATTTTTATTTAAAAAAGTGGAGTAAATTTAAATAAAAATTTAACCATATTAATACTCCTCCAGTGAAAATCTAGTTTCCGAGATATTAATAAAAACAAATCTTTTAACGTGTTTTAAATAGCCCCCAATAACAGAACCATGAGTAGGGCACTCTGTTTCAAGGGTTATATTATTATACATACTTTTTTTGTCAACTGGAGTAATCTTATAAAAATATTTTTGAGTTCTTTTTATTGACAACTGTAGAGATTTTTGAAAGTTATCACTGTGTTATTTGTAATGTTATCAGGTGGGAATGGCATTGAGTGCAGTTTTCACTGTAATCGCTTCACTTCTGATGTCAGTTGGGCTTTGTCTTATGTTTGGTTTGGATCCCAGCTCGAGTAGCAGAGGAAGAGAGGTAAGACATGTGTTGGATTCCTATTAATGTATTAATGTTGATGTTATGTTCAGGATATTTTGAGATGATAATATTGTGTGGCTAGAGCACTTTTTATATCAGGGGTAGGTCATAGCCACCGTCTGCACCTGTCACTGAGGAGATTCCAGGTTTGATTGCCGATTTTGGCTAAGGGCCTCCGTACAAGGTGATCACCCAGATAATGGAGCAACACCCTATTCCTGTTTAAGCCAGTCCTATTTTATGATTATATTAATACCTCAAGGGTGCCACGGTTTTAAAAACCGAATTGAAGATACATGTAAAATAAGGAAAAATGTAAGATAATAATCAAAATCAAAAGTGTAAGTTTTTATTTTCAATAAATGGCTATTATTATTAATACCTCAATATCTAACATGCCCGGCAACTTTTAGATTCACCTTTTTATGGTGGGTTTATTAATAATATAATAATAATAATAATCCATTTATTGTTTAGTAAAATTGTGTTCTAACAACAAACAAATAGATCCATATAGGCTGGAAACTTGAAACATGCAATTAAACAAAACGAATCGGCGTTTGCCGTGGACCCTGACGGGTTAGAGTTGCATAAACAATAATATTACATATTGTATACTTAATATAACTTGTATACAAAATAATAAAATGACATATTTATCTTCTTGATAATTTAATAATAATAAACAGATTTGTCTTCTGAAATAACTAAAAATAATAATACTAATTTATAATTTAACATACTTTGTTTTCTTTTCAAATCATCTAAATAAAAAATGTTCTAAATTGAAAATGTCGTTTTCTTTTTCTACTTTATTAATTAAACAAAATCTAACAAAAAAAAAAAATAAAAAAATAAATAAAAATTGTTGTACAGCCAAACATCATTAAATACTTTCTGCATTATTTTCTATTCTTTCCTATCGTTTGCTACCCGCTGCCACGTGACTCCTCCACACACCTTCCTCATCTCATCGTCCCACTTTTTCCTCGGTCTTCCTCTGTGCCTTTTTAATGCCCTCGGGTGCCAATCAATAAGTTGTTTTGTCCATCTCTCGTCCTTTCTTCAAGCAATGTGGCCGGCCCATTTCCACTTTCTTTCCATTACTATTTTTCCTACATCGTCTAGTCCTGTCTGCTGTCTAATCCAATTATTTGTCCAATTATTTAATCCTTCTGTCTTTCCTGGTTATTTTTAACATGCTCCTTTCCATAAACCTTTGTGTTACTCTGAGCTTTCTCAAACTTTCTTCTTTTAGGATCCAAGTTTCTGCTCCGTAGGTCAGTAGGTGGTAGCACACACATGGTCCACAGCCTCTTCTTATTAAGCATACCGACATCCGATCTAAACAGATACCTGTACCTGTTATACGATCTCCAAGCGTTTGTAATCCTGCGGCTGATCTCTTTCTCCTGATCCTCTAATTTGCTACAGATTGTACTACCTAAGTATAAATATTCGTCGACACACTCAAACTCTTCACTCCCAACGTGTATCGTGCTTTCTTCTTTCATTACATTTATTGTCATTACTTTAGATTTTGATTCGTTTAGCTTTAGACCTATTTCACTTGTTACTTGAATCATCGTGTGGGTTTATTAGCTGGTTTAAACAATATCCATCCCTAGAGGAATGGATATCTCTAGGGAGGGGGGGGGGGATTCCAATGGAGTATCATCGGAAACCAGCATTATAGAGGAAGGGGTGAGGGTATAGGATTTTCTTATTTTCCACCTCTGAAATAGGCAATGATATTGCTAGTCATATCCTTCATTGACTTTAAAATCACTTAAATACTATTTTCTCTACTATTCTTTGCTTTCCACCGGCTAATAACACTACATCCATTCATTTGTAGTTTATTATTCTAGCACAGTGGTTCTTAACCTATGGTCCGTGGACCACAAGTTGTCCGCGAGGTACCCCGAAGTGGTCCGTGAGACGTAACAAAAAAATGTCTAAGAAAAAATAATAACAGAAAAAATTATTATAGTAAAATTAATAACTATAATGAAATTAATTATTTTTATCATTATAGTAATTATTTAATTATTATAGTAATAATTATTTAAATATTAATTAAATTATTATTATTGCAAGGTAGCTTCTCGAACTAGGAAGTTCTATTATTAACTAAGTAATCTATTAGCAAATTTTAAATAATAAGAGGAGGAAGAAATATAGTTTTATTATTTAGGTTTAAAAAAAGGTTAAATAATACGATTTATTTGATAAACGTGTATAAGAGGAATAAGAATGCGGTGTCGGTGTCGAGTAAGAAAAATTGAGTATCACTCCCTTACAAGCTCCAAGCTCACACCAAAGCTGAGAGGGTGTCATCTACTGGTGTCTCTTAGTCTTGATTCTATATTTTTCTTATCTCCCTTTCTTACTTCTCGGGTGATCAACAATATAGACAAAAAAATAATTGTTTGGCTCTACTTTCATTTCATTTGAAGTATTGCTTGAGTTCGGATCGATCTTGTGTCCTAATATCGCGAACAACTATAAAGTGTTCTTTTTTTCCTTTTTTACACATACATACATACTTTTAATAAATTAATATAAATTAAAGCATCGTAAAGTGATCTCGTGAAAATGCCGCCGAAACGTAAATATCACGATGACTATTTAAAATTTGGCTTCACGTGTATTGAAGTTAATGGTGAAGTGAAACCTCAGTGTGTTATATGTGCAACAGTTCTCTCCAACGATGCCCTGAAACCAGCGAAATTGGAGCGTCATTTGAGGTCAGTGCACCCTACCCTCAGCGATAAACCGTTGGACTACTTTCAAGGTAAAATTATGAACTTAAAGAAAATGAAGCTTGGGCCAAGCGGGGTAGGATTTGCATCGAATACGAAAGCGTTGGTTGCATCATTTGAAATTGCAAAACTTATTGCTGAGGAAAAGAAGCCGTACACCATTGGTGAGCGCTTGATAAAGCCTAGCCTCTTGAAAGCGGTGGAAGTAATTCTTGGTGAAGAAGCGAAGAAGAAACTTCAACAAATCTCGCTCTCTAATGATACTGTCAAAATCAGAATAGAAAAAATGTCACATGACGTTGAAGAACAACTCCTTACGAAAATTTCTCAATCACCATACTTCGCTCTGCAATGTGACGAGACAACAGATGTTGCACAATGTTGCCAATTACTAACATTTGTTCGATTCTTAGATGTTAGTGAAAATACGTTTAAAGAGGAAATGCTTTTCATGGAATCACTGGAGACTACTGCAAGAGGAATAGACATTCTGGACAAAATTGGTAATTACTTCCAGAAACACAATCTTAAATGGGATAAACTTGCTGGTTGTTGTACTGATGGAGCTCCTGCTATGTTAGGAACACGATCTGGATTTGCGACACTACTGAAGAAGAAAAATGCTTCCTTAGTGACTACGCATTGCATTATTCATAAGCAAGCTTTAGCTGTCAAAACGTTACCTGAAGAACTCGCAGACGTTCTGAAAACGTCAATAAAGTTGGTCAACACAGTAAAAGGTAGTGCTTTGAATACTCGTGTCTTCAAAAAATTGTGTTCCGATTTAAACGCAGAGCATGAGGTACTATTATTCCACACGGAGGTTCGCTGGCTTTCTAAAGGTTGTATGTTGCAACGGTTATATGAGCTAAAGGAGGAACTAAAAGAATTTCTGACTACATCTGACAAACTGGATTTGCTTGCACAGTTTGAAGACCAGAAATTCCAAGCGTATTTAGCCTACCTTGTCGACGTTTTTAGCCATCTAAATAAGTTAAATATGCAACTTCAAGGATCCGGAAATGAAAATTTGAAAGAAACGGCAAACATATTCGTATTTGAAGATAAAATTCGCGCCTTTCTTTGTAAAATTAAATTGTGGCACACTAAAGTGAAAGATGGTAACTTCTCAGGGTTTCCAACTCTGAAAGATTTGATTGATCATACTGATTTTGAAGAGGATTCTATTACTGATGTCATTCAAGATAACATTATTGCACATTTGGAATCGTTGACCAGTGAATTCACACGTTATTTCCCTGAATATGGTGTCTGTGAAACGGATCCTATCCGACGAATGGTGCGTAATCCATTTAATGTCGACGTGACTACTCTTCCTGATGATGTGCAAGAAGAATTAATTGAGTTACAAAATGACAGTAACTGCAAAGATAATTTCAAGAGTCAATTATTGGAGGAGTTCTGGTGCAAAAAAGCTTTGTCCTACCCAAAAGTTCGTAATATTGCGCTCAAACTTCTAACTCTCTTCTCCACCACCTACCTGTGCGAACAAGGATTCTCAAATGTCCTTGCAATAAAAACAAAACAACGTTCTAAGCTTGGGAATCCTGAGTTTGAGTTACGACTGGCAGTGGCAAAGAGTATTACTCCCCGCATCGGGATATTGGTGAAAAGTATGCAAGCGCAACCATCCCATTAAGAAGTATTAAATTTTATTTTATTTTACTAATTATTTTATCTTAATTAATTTTATCTTAATTTTATCTTTTTATTAATTATTTTATCTTAATTTGTGCTCCCACATTATTTAGTAAAAGTATTCACTATTATATAAATCTATATAATAAATATGTCTCTGAAAATATCTACTATTACTTGTAAAAAAAAAAAAAAAGTTTTTTTAATGGATCTTTTAAATGTAATTAAGAATAAATTAAAACTGGTTAGTTTTCAATTCAATTTTTGTGAGACGTTTCGACCCTTAAAATATTTTTAAGGTAATCTTCTTGACTCATCTGTTTTCACTAAAAATTAAACATATTGACAATATTATTAATTTCAAATCTTAGCTCCTTTTTCTTATAATTTAACATTAACATTTTTTATTTGTAATACTTAGAGTTATAATATAAATTCTGACATACTAAGAGAGAAACGTAATATAAGTTTGTACAATATAAAAAATACTTAAATTCAAATTATTTTCAGTTTAAAACAGTTTTAATATTCCTCTATAAGAGAGTTTGTCATATTAATGTAATTTAATAAAAATTATATATTTAATTATTATTTTTTGTTTTTTGTTTTCATTTATTTAATATGAATTTTATCAGTAACATTGATCGAACTTTGCAACAAGTTGAATACTGTCTTTAAAATAGTATTTTTTGGGTGGTTGAATTTATATAAGGATTCTTATTTTCAAAAAAATATTAAGTGGTCCACGGAAACTTTTGTTCCTTGTTACTGGTCTGCCACTTCAAAAAGGTTAAGAACCCCTGTCTAGCATCACAAAATTATCCTGTTCTTTTAGATTTTATGATTTATTAATTGTCGGCACAATTTTTTAATTATATTTTAACTTAAATTAATAAGGTAATTTAATTTTTTCAGGTGTTTCCTTACCTAGTAATTGTCGTAGGACTTGAGAATATTTTAGTTCTGACTAAATCTGTTGTATCAACAGCTCCACATCTTGATGCTAAGATTCGTATAGCACAAGGTCTGGCAAGAGAAGGTTGGTCTATCACCAAGAACCTGCTAACTGAGGTTACCATTCTTACATGTGGACTCTTTACTCTAGTACCTGCAATACAGGTAACTTAATTTCTGTTATCAAATTCTAAAACATGATATTATGTTCATATTTTTTGTTTAATTCTGATTAGGTATTTATATAACCATGTTGGGAATAAGCTCTTGGGGAATAATTAATTGAAGAATTTCCTTTGAAGTATCGTGAGCTTCATGGATGTATGGCCTATTAGTATGATCAAAGGAAATTTCGTTAAAATCATGTATCATCTCCTGATTATTGTACTGATGAATGTTTTTTTTTCTCTCTCTCTCTTTTCAGGAGTTCTGCATGTTTGCTGTTGTGGGTCTATTGTGTGATTTCTTCCTTCAGATGTGTTTCTTTGCTACAGTGTTGTCATTGGATATCCGAGGCTTAGAGACTGGTGGAGGAGGTGGATATATGAAAGGAAGAAGTAGGCAACCAGCAGTCACGCCACCTCTTCCTACACCTAGGCATGAGCCGAGACCTAGGTCTAGCGCCCAGTCTAAACCTATAACTTCAAATATACCTAAGAGGTAACTTATTCCTTTATAAAGAAAAATTGAATGCTAATCACTATGATCATGACCAAGAACCAAGTGTGATATTTTATCTCAAACTTACTTTTTTTTACTTTTGACTGATCCTCGTTATCCATAAAATTTTATATAAATAAACAGAGTAAACAAGCCAATTGTTGTCAGCCAATCCCAGTCCACTTTTCTTGTAATAAATTTAATTAACCTGACATTGTTTCTTAATCCTTCCTTGAAAAAGTTATATCAATGGGGTTATATAACTTGGAAATAATATTAATAATTTTTTAAAAATGTGTTTTATTGTTAAAGGCTGAGAATTGTATACTTCTGGGCAAGGACTCGTATAGTTCAACGTATGTTCATGTTATGTATGGTGGTATGGATTGGAGGCTTTCTTTACAGCGCAGATCTTATTCAGCGTATTGTCACACTTCATCAGGTATTATCAGTTACATAAGTATGGCCAGTTACATTTGAAACTCCTCAGATTCTTACTAGATGATTGTTTGACTGACATTCTTGCTGGACCCTGTCGATAAAATTGACATTTTCACCTGCTTGGTCTACCTCTATGAGCAGCTGTGTGAGGAAGAGGATAAAACACCTTATCAGCTGCTGTCCTGCATTAACTCGTCCAATTAAGGCGGGAAATTTTAGGCTCTTCAATCTAATCTTTGATTTTTCTATAACCATTCTGCCTGCTGAAGAACTAAAATTGCTTCCTTTAAGCAAGGTACTTTCTGGCCTGTCAGCCTACATGAATATAATACTATAAGATAGCCTGTGCTAAGAGTGTATTTTCTCTATTCTGTCTCCCTTTTTACAATTCTAATTTAATTTAAAATTAGATTCTTTTAATGTAACTAACTTTGAGTGGGCATGGGTATTTCTGATCTTACTTGGCGAAGATGGAAAAACCTACCATCGCTGAATGCATCTACTGCCCTGGAGTGGTAGATCTGAAATCAGTTCACCCCGGACATTGTAGTAAGAAAAATGTTGGAAAGCAAAGAAGCTTGGGGCCAGGTGAGAGACACGTGGAAAGGAAAAACCGGACCTAGACGCAAGCCTAATCCAGGAGCATGCTCAGGCATATACCAGCTGAGAGGCCTTAAAGCCTAGGAACAGGCCTAGTCTGAAGTAATGTGATAAACAGTTCCGGACTCAGCCTAAAAAGTAAGGGGGGTATTTTAGTCAGTAGGACGGTAGCTTAAGCCAGCGAGTCCGACACTCTGTCACATTATATGTGTGCAACAGGTTAGCGTGTGGATGCGGTTTCACCTCCCTTACCCCACCAAAAAAAAAAAAAAAAAAAAAAAAAACTTCTAATGTTGGATGTAACCTTGTAATGGGTAAAAAAAAAAAAAATAATGTTACTAGAAACATGATTAACATTTAATTTTTTCCCAAGGTTTCAACGTATGGAGTTTCTACTACAAGTGGCTTTTACCTTTTTATAATTTTTGCGAATTTTACTTAATGTAAGATATGTTTATATTCTCATGTTTAATTAGTTGTCTCTTTGTTTTTTAGCCAGGTAAAGTGGATGTTGCTGGTGGTTCTAGAGTCCAAGGACCTGTCAGTTCTACCTACCTTGGACACTCATCTCATCTCCTTCAAGCCAATTTCAACCACTCAACCAAAAATATCAAGGTACTGGTTATAATAACCTCCATAAAGTAGTATTATTCCCTCAACTTATTTGTAGTCAAATTATTTGTAAATTGGATTCACCCTCCTATCCTTTCTTTCCATTTATATTTAGAAAAAAAAATCGGGTACTGGGTACCTCAGAACTTTTCCTCACTTCGGAGGCCACCAAAGGGGCCTCTCCTGCTGCTTCTCAGCAGGAGGAAGCAGCATTGGACGTGGTCAGTACTTGGATGGGTGACCGTTTTGAACTAACTGATTTTATTATCATTTTTCAAAAAAAAAAAAATCTAATTTAAAAAAGTTAAAATTTATTTATTATTTAAAAATGTATTATAGTATAGGTATACATTATTTTTATTTCA
>KZ653020.1:72197-89944 GCA_001010745.2 Gerris buenoi
AAAAAAAAAAAAAAAAAAAAAAAAAAAAAAAAAAAAAAAAAAAAAAAAAAAAAAAACAACTTTAATATATTTTATTTAATTATTTGAAGTTTGGCGGTATTTTGACAGATCTGAACAAACTTTGACATCATCAAAATTATTGCACTAATAAATAATTATATTCTGGAATTTCATCGGGGTTTTTATATTTGTTCCTTAAATTTTTTCCAGTTCCAACGATACGCTATATGTCAAAAACGTATTTATACTTTCGGTATTATTAACGGTCAAAGTTTAAAAATTTAAAAACTGATAGCTTCAAAATGGCAGCCAATATCAAAATGAAATTTGGTGGGCATGTTTTTCATACAGAGAGGTACATTCGTGCCAAATTTCAACTCGATCAGGACCATTTTCAATTTTTTACAATTTTAAAAATTTTTTGTTGACATAACAGCAAACTGGGTTCAAGATGGTGAAATAAGTTGATTTTCTGAGCGGCACTATAGTGGTGCCCACTATAGGTAAGGACTGATTTTTCTGCTAAGTTTCAACTCTCTAGGTTAAATACCTTGGGCGCTACGATGATAACACACACATACAGAGGTCATGCTGAAAACCACTCAGGAGGTCTTAAAAACACCCAAAACGGATAATTCCGTTGAAACCCCGAAAAAAAATTGTTGGGTGAACAATACTTTTCCTACTAAAGGTAGTGAGGAAAAGTAAGAAGGCGGATTTTATTCTAATATTGTAGATAACTAAATAATTATTTATTTTAACAAAATGTGTTATATTGAATCGATAATCTCAGAATGTACTGTGGGATCTCTGTTGGATGCAAACTTCAGAGTAGTCTCGGAGACTTGACTCTCTGAGACTAGTCTGGGGCTGAGTTTGCTCTCCAGTGGACAAGTGAATACCTCACCTTTAAATGTAGGTATTGATTGGCAAGAGGTGGATGAAATTGGTTATTCTGCAGAGTTTGTGGCTCCGCTGACTATTTAGAAATCTACTAATTTATAGTTATTTGATCCAATAACTGCATTGTTTCAACTTGCCACTTGTTTTAATCCGCCCAGGTATTCTCGATTATTAATGCAATATTTAATTTAATGTCTGTTTTTCTTTTTGTATTATTCACAGGAAGAAGGTGTTGTCTGGGGTCAATGGTCCAGAGGACTAGCTCCTCCTATGTGGTGTTATCTGGTAGCGGAATATAATACTAGTGGATGCCGTCTTGCAGTTCTACCACCTATCAGAATAAAATCTATAGTGTCACCTGGTGCAGCAGCTAGGTTGACAAGTCCTGCTGATCCACCCCCAGCACCTCCGTGGAATCCAATAGCTAATGCACTGGATCCAATAGAATACCCACGTAAGTTAATCTCATGTCTTTTTATTCTGCCATTTTACTATATGGGTTCACAATTTTTAATTGATTAATCAACTCAGTATTGCAATTTTTTAAAAACAATTTATCTATTGCTTACAAAATAAAGTGTAGTATGCAAACAAACTTCACTTTGCATGGTTCAGATCCCCTAAGTTTCATTCATTTATCTTAAACCGTTCAAAAGTTAGTGGGGGGGGGGGGGACTTTTGGACCACCCTGTAAATAATGAGTGGATTTGACATAATGGCAAACAATTTATCTATTGCTTACAAAATAAAGTGTAGTATGCAAACAAACTTCACTTTGCATGGTTCAGATCCCCTAAGTTTCATTCATTTATCTTAAACCGTTCAAAAGTTAGTGGGGGGGGGANCTGTATGTTGGGGTTTCAGTAAGGGCCTGAATCTCTTCCCATCCTCTAAGCTAGAAGACACTAGAATACTATTTATCCGCTTACTTTAAGATTTATTTCATTTTATGTGTAATTTTTTCAATATGTAATTTTTTCCATGTGTAATTCTTTCCTGACACCGCGGTTCATATAATTATTACTATTGATAGAGCAATATTTCTCCCTCAAAAGAGTGATTTAGGAGATTATAGGATGTATTGGAGGCTCCTCAGTGAATTTAAGAGTCTGTAAACACTCATTGATTAAATTAGATTTTATGAGATTTAAATTCAGTATCGATAAAGATATGAGAAGGTTTTTAATTTTTTTTTTAATTGTTAAGTTAAATTTTAATACTTGAGCACATAAATGTTTTTGAGTGCTTGTGCATCACCCTAG
The DNA here is from genome assembly GCA_001010745.2 of Gerris buenoi. Taxonomy (NCBI): domain Eukaryota; kingdom Metazoa; phylum Arthropoda; class Insecta; order Hemiptera; family Gerridae; genus Gerris; species Gerris buenoi. The sequence continues at coordinate 74,363 of KZ653020.1, forward strand.
TTCGTGGGAGAATATTTTTGACCTTTAATACAATGTCTATTAATGTGTTGTTTGTGTTTTTAGAAGATGAAGTTGTAAGTTCAGATGTGGAAGGTTGGGGTGAAGTACCACTATACCCTAGTACACCTCTAGAATTACTTCTTGTAACACTTCTCACCACTATATCTTTAGTTGTGATAGGGTATACTGCTTTAGCTTTATATCACTGCGTCTGCTCTAGGAACTACGCACAGTGGAGAGGAAGCTGGGGAACTACTGACGCACATCAGTCCGACACACAGGTACTATGATTCATTCTGGTAGTGTATACCTATTAAACGCAGTGCATTACTGGGTGGCCCCCTAATAATAATAATCTGTGATACAAAAGCCCTCGAAGAGGCTTATGCATGGGCTTGCCAAAGGTAGAGGCTCCTCTAGGTTGAAAATGTGGTAGACAAGTTATTTGATAAAATAATTAATAATACTTATGTTAAGCCAGAGGGAGGCCAAAGAGTTGGTACCTCAATTTCTGGACTTGTGGCAAGGTGCTGTTTCCAAAGGACCTCCCCCCAAGTCGGGGGAAAATAATAGGGGTTAAAAAAGGGTGAAGAGGTAAATAAAGAATAAGACAACTATTTTAGATTTAGGTGAAAAAAGATGTAATGAAAAGATAATCTTTAGTGACATAAATATAAAGAGGAAAAGAGGTAATAAAAACCGGTGACTGTGGTGGAGAATCGGTCCTAGATGAGGCTGCCCTTCTGCTGCTCTCCAAACTGGTGAAGGAGGTGAGATGTGAAGGAGGTAAGATGTGAAGGCCTTCTATCACTACTTCGCACTACACTTCACAGGTAGAATAAAAGAAGAAACTCTAGGGAACAGAGCCTCCCTAGATGAATATTGAGTACGTTACTATGAGCGAGTTGTGGACAAGTCCGTCCTAGCTACTGCATTGAACTGTGTTCTGGAGGTAGAAGGGCTGGTGCAGGTGGTTAATTAGATTTGACAACCATTGAAGCTTTAAGGAAAAAGAGAGCAATGGCTGCCAAATGTAATTAAGGATCCGGTAGAAGTCAGGCAGCAGTCTAATTCATTTCATTACCTCATTCCATATTAAAAGAACAAATTTAAAATATAAAGATAATTATTGGTGGCCTAAACTACTTATTCAAGACTACTTTTATATTTTATTAAAATGAATCATACTTAAGAAAAATGTTACAATTACTGAACAGAAGTGATTAATAAAAGTGTTAACAGTGGTAAGCTATCAAGTGACAAAACACAAATAGAACAGAAGTTTTATATTTTTAGTCGCATTTTAAGCACCACCTGCTGTCTCCAAAGTTTGAACCACATTTTGCTCTCTAGTTCCTCTTGCCTACTTCATCTTATTTCAACTTTGAAATGATTTTATTGCTCATAAACATACCAATGACTTATTTGTGCATTATCAACATTTTAATTATCAAAGAGGAAGTGTGAACACATCAGAAATAAAACCACTGTTGGCGTCCACATTTAAATTTAATAAAAGAAAGTAATGGGATACGTGCATCTCTCCCATTCGCTATATGGGATTTTCCCCCTATCCCAGCTGTTGTTAAAGCTTATTTTTTTCTTTTAATCATATGTTTGCCAGTGTTTAAACTAGGAATAGTTTAGGTTTAAAAGGATAATTTTAAAGCTTACTAAAAACTGCACCAACTATTGTAAACTTTGCTCAACATCAGCCCTTTTTTGGGTTTGGAGTTATATCACTACAAAATTTGTAAAATATAGTAATATTTAATGTTAATATTACTTTGTAGAGGGTTGAATATAATCTTTTAAGTATGAACTTTTTCTCTTAGAAAAAAAGATGATCTAAAAAATGGTGCATACCTCCAGGAATCCTCTAGGTATAATAGTTTTTGAGTAATATAATGTTTTAAAAGATATTTTTTGAAAACTTAAGGTAAGGCTCTAAAATGTGTAAGTAAAAGAAAAACTATTGGTCAATTGCAACTGTTTGGCTGCTACTTAGGTGTAGAATTATCTTCTAAAGTATTGACCTCTGGAACACCTTGTACACTGGTAGACTCTAAAGCTATTTCTGTATTTTCAATGTTTAAATTCAGTAAAAAATATGTATGTAATATTGCATTTTTAGGTAATTGAAGCGATGCCTATAGTTTTGGATGCACACAGTCAAGCAGTTGAATGGGTTGCCAGTGATGGCAGCACTGTAGCAAGTTGTTGTCTTGCAGGAGAGATCAATATTTGGGATGCTTCCTCCGGTGAACTTATAACACATATAGATAGAAACAGGTAACCAGAATATCTTCTCTAAATATTTACTTTTTCATATACGTAGTATGTATTTATAGAAAGTATTGTGATGGTGTGGCTGGTAGTTTTGTAGTTAGAATACAGTAGTAGTTGTATTAGTACAGAGGTGGTTAGAGTAGGTTAGAGCCCTAACCACTTCTTTACTAATAAGGGTAATTTTCATAAGTACATAGGACATAATTTTCAACAATAGTTGTAATTTTTCATTTCTAGTAGTGTTTATAAAGGAAGTATAGTAATGCCAAAAAAATCCGACTTTTAGATTTAGATGGATACACACATTTTAAGGCCCTAACTAAAAAAAAAATGGTTTTTAAAAAATGTCTGTCTGTTGTCTTTAGTGTATAGTCAGAGCAGATGGGTGGTGCCTAAACTACTGGGCTAATTTGGATGAAAATAAATCTTATTTAGCTGAAATATCGCAAACTAAATTTAAACCATCACTTGTTGAACACTTTTTAAATATTTTTAAAAATAAATAAATCAAATTTGATATTGTGGATTTGAATAATTCAGCATTACTGTATGTATGAGCAAGTTTTCTTCGAGTTTGTTTGACTGATTTTTTTTGATTCTCTATAATATAATTCTATGATTTTCCCCCTTTCTAGATAAAGTTATATCTATTTATTTATTTGGTTTGGTCATAGGTTTTTAGACGGGCAAGGAAAAACACTGATCTCAGTGGACGAGAGTGATCAGATGATGTCTGATTATGAATCTGGTTCACCTCCACCTGCACAAAATTCATTCATGTTCAACAGGTATTGTTTTCTTACTGATAATTCAATTATTATGAAGTTCTAGGTGTTTCGGTGGCACAGTGGAAGATGTAGATTAATTAAACCTTTCTGTCTTGAATATTTTTATTTTAAGAAAAACGTGGATAGAAGTTGTTCATGTGTGAACAATTTTCAGCATGAAAATTACTCATGCTCTTGTTTAGTTCGTTCTTCTTCAAATCTGGAGGTATTTTTCTATACCAAAAGTTTAATATTTGAAGGGACATTTCCAATTGAATCAGGATACCTTCCTTTTTGGGTTTTTTCTTCAGATCTTATCATTTTAGTCAACCAACTGTACTATTAGTTGTGCTTCTGGTTTTGTCCACTGTCTTGATAGGAATTAAATTTCTTTGGTTTGAATGTAAAGTCAAAGATTTTTTTTTGGTCCATTCCCATAATTCATTCACTCAAAGATTTGACTATATTCCATGTCCAATGTGATTATTTTAACATAGAGGTATCTAGGATAGAAAGAGATTTAGAGAGGTAGTGTTTTAACTTTAGCATTTCCCTTTTGTAATGATCCCTTGTACTGCTATGCCAATTATCCCTTTTTATAATTTTACCTCTACTTTACTTGTATGTAGAAATTGAGAATAGCTAGACGATAGATCACTTAAAGAAAATGTATTTCCTTCTTCTTAAAGGCATAATTCAAGCATTAATTTAAATTCTTGTATATATACCTTGAAGAAGGAAATACATTTCCAAAACTTTGATTTTTTTTCTTTTAACTGATCCTTGACATCCTCAATTTTATTTAATCCACACAGTTACTAATATTATTTGTTTCTTTGTTGTAATACATTTTCATTTATGTTTAGACATGGAGGTGAGGCAAGAAGACCATCACTAGATGGCCGGCCACCACCCTCAGATGCAGCTGTTCAGCTAGCTGACTACAGCCGGCTTATATCTACTGACTTCACTCGAGTGTGTAACAGGTGTCAGCCTACAAGAAGAACTCATGGGTTTGACTATGCACTCTCTCTTCACTTGTATAGACAGGTAAATACATCTCACTTATCATTTCTTTAACTTAATAATAAAAAGATATTTCTTTTGATTATTGACAGTTTTTATGTCTGAATTGCTACACAGGGGTACGGGGTTAGGTGTATAAAAGTTAAAATAGTATATGCCCTTCATGATGCATGTCGTTGGAAAGCTCGTTAAGAGTGCAGTTATTGTTGTTATGTTATTTTGTCATATTTTCATTTCAGAGAGGGGTAAAATAGAAAAACTGGAAAAAAAAGCTTTTTAATTAAACATTAGAAATATTACTATTTTTGATCCGATTTCAGCTGTTTATTAATAAAAATGTTTATTGTTTAAGATTAAAATGCATACTCAGCTCAATATTGCAAGCAGACAACTGCATTGCACACCTAGTTGTATCTATGTATAGATTTTTTGTTGTTGTTGTAGGAAAGATCTGAAGAGATCTGCAGGTACGAGGAGGAAGATCTGGGTAGTTTGGATAGCCTGGAAGGAGACTCTACTGGTAGCACACCTAGACAGGATGGGCCTCCTCAGATATGGTGTATGGACTTGCAGGCTGGCCTTATAGCACTAGGTACAGCTGCTGGCACGGTCGAGTTCTGGCATGCCAACACAGGACAATTCAAGGTAATATTATTAGGGACTACTATATAATGCCTCATACTCACAAAATCTGGTAGGCTATCTGAAGGACTAAGCTTGTGTATATTCTGAGCCTGGTTCATGATACAATCACCCTGCTCACTCAGCTCCAACAAACACACTAATTGTATATTGCCATAGATTGATTAACCGCAGGCTCAGATAAGATGTCATCTGTTGTTCAGTTTTTATTATTATAGCTCTCATAACAAGGTCCAAGATAGTGGTAAATTCTAGTTTACTTCTAGTTACCTTTGTATTTAATAATTATACTTGGTTTGAGTAAGATAAAATATAAAGAAATTAGACGATTTGATAATTGGTTCTATATTATGACAGCTCTGATAACAAGGACTTTCTTTGGAGTACTTAGTGTAAGTAAAGGGTCCAAAGCCAAGATATAAGTGTTCTCAAAATATCCTGAAGATCATTTCAACATGTCAATATTAAAACATCAACTGTAATTCAGCATACTACTTATCCCTCTTCCTCTGCTACTTGAGCTGGAAAAAAATCCAAGTGGATGTTAGTATAATAATTTTTAGACCATTCATTTTTTTCTATTTAATAAGATTTTGTTATATTTAATTTTTATTGAAGATGTTAAGCAATTAATTACATAATTAATTTTTTTTTTTTTTTTTTTTTTTTTGTAGTGTGTATTCGATGACAGTTGTCGAGTTGGGGTTACTTGTTTGAGATTAGCAGGATGTCGTGTTGTGTTGGCTAGACTAACAGGAGCTATGGAAGTACTTTCTTTAGAGTGGTCTTGGCAGCAGCAGGATCAACCTGCTAATTCTTACTCAAGAAGACAGGGTATGTTTGATGTTATATTCACCTATAATCAGAGCTTGATTTGTGACTGTACCCACTGGTGTGCCGTATTGGTACCTCTAACGGAAGATTGTTGGTGCACGCATGGGAGTTTTAAATAATCCAAATTACAATTATCAATAACTACGGGAGACATACAGAGAAAAATACTCCCCCGCACCGGGAATCGAACCACGGGACCTCCTATTAATCTGTACAGGTGCTCTTACCATCTGAGCTACACGGGAGAATGATTCTTCTCTGTCGTAACTGTTGTGTATTGTTATTATTTATTGGTTACTAAGTTACTGTTTGTTTACATCTGTTTTATAGTTATGTCAAAATATAAAATATTCAGTCTTGTTTTGGACAAGCAAACAAAATGCAAGTGTAGAGTTTTTAGTTTTATTATAGTGTTACTTTAATACTAGATACTACAGTAACTGATTAATTCTCGGTCTAGTTCTGTTGCCGTGAATATTTGGCTCTCTAGATTTTTAGAATAAGATTGAAAGCTTGGATTCGGGAGTATGTATCAGTTACGACAGAGAAGAATCATTCTCCCGTGTAGCTCAGATGGTAAGAGCACCTGTACGGATTAATAGGAGGTCCTGTGGTTCGATTCCCGGTGCGGGGGTGTATTTTTCTCTGTATATCTCCTGTAGTTATTGATAATTGTAATTTGGATTATTTAAAATTTAATCTTTCCGTAGTAATAAAACTACCAAAAATTTAAAAATTGAATGGGAGTTTTATTTTTTACTAATGTTTTTTTGTTTATTTATTACCAAGTGTGGATACAAATGCTGTATTCACACTTTTAAAATGATATGAAAAGTGTTAAAGTAACGTTACAAAATTTCAAAACTTTTGGACCACAAGGTCTCAGTACCAAAACCTCTTTTTTTTTACAAATCAAATACTGCCTATAATTGATAGTGGTATATGTTAGCCTGTAGTTAGAATCTTAAAATATTTAGCAAGATGTCCTCTATCTCCTCTTAAGCTTTTCCTCTCACACTTAGCTCCAAAAGGGTCTGTGATAAAAAAGTTGTACATCACCTCGACTTTCTCTCTTGCTCCTCTTTTTTGCATCATTTTGAGGATTAATTCCGCTTTAAATGTTCTTGTGTCTGAATGTTGAATGTCGTCTGTTCTTTTGTTGATTTTATGTGCTCGGATTGTTTTGCCAATGAATACCTTCAGCCACTCAATTTTAACATTTATGTTCTTTTTGATTGAAAAATTTTTATAGGAGTTGGTCACAGTCGGTGTCAGAGTGCAGGAAGAGTTGAAGAGGCCAAAGCTAAGGGTAGTTTAGAATTAAGAGTTCTAAGGATATCTACAGTAAGGGCTCATCAGCAACCTTTAACAGCTCTAACTGTAGAAGCAGGGAGAATTCTCACTGCTTCACATGACCACACACTCAAGGTAATTATCTCACTTCTTTTTCTTTGGAAACGGTGATGAAATATATAATATACTAACTGTATTTCTGTGCTTGACTATGATATTTTTTTTAATTATATTCCATCTCTTATATTATATCATAATCATTACTAAGGTTACTTGGCTTTTAATTATGCAAATTACCACCATCTTAAACTTAAAAATTAGATTTAAAAATCCTGTCTTAGAACATGTTTATGACTTAAGCAGTAACTTATTTCCAAATTCCATGGTTATAGTCCAAATACTTTCTGTGATATAGCAGCCATAAAAGTTTAATGAAAAGATATAGTTTAATAAAAGATCTAGATAAATGGCCACCATCATGAAAATGAGTGATAATTAAGGGACGAAATCACACCAGTTTATTTGTAATTTCAAATATATGTGGCTATTTTGGAACAGAACTTACATCTGTACAAGGACATCCCAATTCAATTTTATATAGGGTAAACGCACCAAATGTTGTCCATGAGAGTAAATTTCACCTTAAAATGGTTGTAATTACCATATTTTCTTATATTTAGTTTTGTAAAATATTTCAAACTTGTCACTTGTGTGACTTGTGACATCCCCAAATTTGGCCCAGTCGTTTAGGCTCCATGTATCTGCACAGACGCAGACAAAAGGCACAGACATTGAAGTTTAAATTAAAAATATGTGTTAATGTGTCCAATTAAGATGGTTTAGATGTTATGTGCTCATTGCTATCCCATATTGATAACTAGAACTTATTTACATCTTGGTGTCTTCTAGTGGACTTCTATAACACTCTCACAAAACAAAATTTCATGTCAATAAAACTGCAATAACTTTTATTTGTCTTATTATTACAAGAAAAGTGCTAATGTACTCTGTATAGATAATCTTCAGTGGAAATAAGAAACAATAACTATTAAGATTGTGTATTTGTAGGTGTTTGGCTTAGTGGACCAGATTTTGGTGTTTACTCTTCATGGTCATTGTGGACCAGTGACTCACTGCTTCATTGATTCTCAAAATCCTCTGACTGCTGGCTCAGCATCGCAGGACGGAGTTGTTTGCGTCTGGGACCTTCTAACGGGTAATCACTCAAATTTCAAGCTTGTTTCCTAGAAGATATTGCATTTTATATCTCTATCCTTGAGGAAAGAACTAATAGAGGATAGGAAAACACATAGATATTTTGGTCCTGATGAACTGGTATTTGACCGAGTTACATCTCTTTTGAAATGGTGCTGTCTCCAAAGTTTGGATAACTTTTTGAATCAACTGTTTACCACTATTCTCTAAGCTGTTTTGTCTAAAAATATTATATCTTGGCCTATTATAGATTATTCTTAATTAATGTTAGATACAGAGGCCCGTGGTTCAAATCCCGGCGTTGGAGTCTATTTTTCTCTGTCTGTCTCCCAGTGTTAATAATGATTATAATTTGATTTAAATTAAATGTTAGATTGTTGTAGATGATTCTTAGTTAAGTAATTGTTTTTTTTTTTTAAGACATTAATGTTTAAACTCTATAATGTTGAATATTCAGGTAAATAAAGTGATGCCTGTAGTTTTGGATGCTCACTAGTAAGCAGTTGAATGGGTTTTAAGTAATGGCAGCCATGCACCTGGTTAGTGTTGTGCTAATAATTTATGAATGTGTTTCAGGAGCCTGTGTATTCAGTGTAGAAGGACATGACGGTGCGGTGACTGCTCTTACATACTCAGCTAGTTATGTCATCAGCTTGGGTTCAGATGATAAACTATGTGTCTGGGACAGGTTCCAGGGACATCTTCTTAACACTATTCCTCTGGTATAGTAGTTAAAATTATTAACAATATTCTTAGATTTTTTTGGTAAATCTCTTCTTAACATTATCTATATGGTTCTTAACATTATCTATATGGTTTGTTTCTCAAGTAGGTTTGGTTTCAAATCCCACTCACTGTCCCGTGTTTACCTAGAAGCATTAGTTTGTCTTATATAATAGCAACAGATAAAAATTACAAAACAAGGTCAAAGTACTAAATCTACAATATATGAATTAGTAGTAGGGACAGTAGTTATTTTGTACTTCCTACTAGACGGGTAGGACAAACCACTTGTTCGAACATAGCAATTAGGCCTTATAGTAGTCCCATGTTGGAGAGTTCCAGCTACTTCAACCATCATACATTTGTACATTGTACTGCCGAAGGGAGTATGGTGTGATCATTTGTGAGCTATATAAGCGTAGGGGAAGAGAACCCCTAAGGGCGTGTCTTTCGCCTGCTCCATTTGAGTATCATAGATACAAATCAGAGTATTATGTCACAGGATCCAATTAAAGACCTCGAGTTGTCTCGACTCATTGACGGCTGGGCGGGCGCCTATATTAGCCTCCCTGATATTATAGCCAGTAGATTCAGTTGCTGGAATTTAAAGACTCAACTTCAGGCTATTTTTTTTATTTTTTATTTTTATTTTATTATTTTTTTTTTATGGGAATTGATGAATGAACTTTTTAGTGAAAAAAAAAAACTTCATGCAACTTGCCTTTTTATATATTAAAAACATCTTGACTAATCAAAATGGTTTGAGAATATCCCAAAAGGGGGTTGGGGGGGGGCTTATTTTTGAATAGAAAGAAGTATTATTATTCACCCCTAAAGACACTTAATTATAGAGATATGAAGAGGATAGCACAGAAGAAAAAAATAAGTTGAAAACAAGTGTTTTTTTTAGTAAAAATAATCATAACAAAGATACAAGTTAAAAATCCAAACTGAAACAATTAAAATAGTGATAAGCTGATAGTATATAATAATGACAATGTCTAGTTTCAGCAGGAAAAATATCAATTTCTAACCACTTGTGTTTTTTTATCCCATGTATATTTCTTGGAAATAGCGAAAATAACAAACTTAATGTAGATCTTAGCGTAGAATGCAAAATTGCGACCAAAAGTTTTTTTTCTCCTCCATGGTCTTCTTCCTCTTGCCCAGGTTCATAGATTTGTTTTGGGTACCTATCTTTATCTATTCTTGCGATTTGTCCAAACCATCTCAATTAATTAGTTTGGACTAAGTCTTAAATGGAGCTGATTCGGTCATCTCTATGTATCTGTACTGACTATTGTGATACTACTCTAAAGTTGTAACCGCATTTAAATAAATAAATAAATAAAGTAAATCTCAGAAGGTCTGATTTCTTATTTTATCTCTTGTTTTTTTTTTCCCTTCCACCTTACAAAATTTATTTATTGAATATTTATGTATTTGTTATTCTGTTACAGAGCCATGCTTACTGTATGACTATGGTTATGCTGTCACATAATCTTCTTGTTACGTCCAAAATGGTAAAAAAATATATCTCTTCATATACATTCATTTTATTTTCTCATACAGAAGAGGAGTACTAAATTTGAAACAATTGTTTATTTGTGGGGTTTTCAAGAAAAAAAAATCCTTTATAAAAAATCCTCCCTGTTAGTAAACTACTTAGAATAATGCTATAAAAAAAATACTTTTTTTTTTAGTGGTTTAAGAACAAACAGGAATTTTGACTTTTCCTTAAAACCCTCAAATAAACAGTCCTCTTTAGTAGTTTGTTATACTTCACTGATGTACAAATATTAAGAATTTTTAAAATTTTTTATTATCATTTCTTTTTTTAGGGAAGCTTGGTTATCTGGGATGTGAGGTGGGGTGAAGCGGTGAGGTGCATTAAACTCGGGGATTTTGATGAGTGTGATTTTGTACGACTGATAGTAGCGACTGGTGAAGGTGTAGTTTGTGACTACGGTCGCCAACTTCGACTTGTCAGATTCCCCATTGTATATTATTATTTTTTTTTTATGGGAATTGATGAATGAACTTTTTAGTGAAAAAAAAAAAAACTTCATGCAACTTGCCTTTTTATATATTAAAAACATCTTGACTAATCAAAATGGTTTGAGAATATCCCAAAAGGGGGTTGGGGGGGTTTATTTTTGAATAGAAAGAAGTATTATTATTCACCCCTAAAGACACTTAATTATAGAGATATGAAGAGGATAGCACAGAAGAAAAAAAATAAGTTGAAAACAAGTGTTTTTTTTAGTAAAAATAATCATAACAAAGATACAAGTTAAAAATCCAAACTGAAACAATTAAAATAGTGATAAGCTGATAGTATATAATAATGACAATGTCTAGTTTCAGCAGGAAAAATATCAATTTCTAACCACTTGTGTTTTTTTATCCCATGTATATTTCTTGGAAATAGCGAAAATAACAAACTTAATGTAGATCTTAGCGTAGAATGCAAAATTGCGACCAAAAGTTTTTTTTCTCCTCCATGGTCTTCTTCCTCTTGCCCAGGTTCATAGATTTGTTTTGGGTACCTATCTTTATCTATTCTTGCGATTTGTCCAAACCATCTCAATTAATTAGTTTGGACTAAGTCTTAAATGGAGCTGATTCGGTCATCTCTATGTATCTGTACTGACTATTGTGATACTACTCTAAAGTTGTAACCGCATTTAAATAAATAAATAAATAAAGTAAATCTCAGAAGGTCTGATTTCTTATTTTATCTCTTGTTTTTTTTTTCCCTTCCACCTTACAAAATTTATTTATTGAATATTTATGTATTTGTTATTCTGTTACAGAGCCATGCTTACTGTATGACTATGGTTATGCTGTCACATAATCTTCTTGTTACGTCCAAAATGGTAAAAAAATATATCTCTTCATATACATTCATTTTATTTTCTCATACAGAAGAAGAGTACTAAATTTGAAACAATTGTTTATTTGTGGGGTTTTCAAGAAAAAAAAATCCTTTATAAAAAATCCTCCCTGTTAGTAAACTACTTAGAATAATGCTATAAAAAAAATACTTTTTTTTTTAGTGGTTTAAGAACAAACAGGAATTTTGACTTTTCCTTAAAACCCTCAAATAAACAGTCCTCTTTAGTAGTTTGTTATACTTCACTGATGTACAAATATTAAGAATTTTTAAAATTTTTTATTATTATTTCTTTTTTTAGGGAAGCTTGGTTATCTGGGATGTGAGGTGGGGTGAAGCGGTGAGGTGCATTAAACTCGGGGATTTTGATGAGTGTGATTTTGTACGACTGATAGTAGCGACTGGTGAAGGTGTAGTTTGTGACTACGGTCGCCAACTTCGACTTGTCAGATTCCCCATTGTATATTCACAGGATAAAATTGACTGAAACTAATAAACAAAAACACCAGATTTAATTATAATAAACATATATTTATATTTTATATATATAACAAATAAAATTAAGAAATAAACATTTAATTTTTTTTTAATTGTATANTCCAAACTGAAACAATTAAAATAGTGATAAGCTGATAGTATATAATAATGACAATGTCTAGTTTCAGCAGGAAAAATATCAATTTCTAACCACTTGTGTTTTTTTATCCCATGTATATTTCTTGGAAATAGCGAAAATAACAAACTTAATGTAGATCTTAGCGTAGAATGCAAAATTGCGACCAAAAGTTTTTTTTCTCCTCCATGGTCTTCTTCCTCTTGCCCAGGTTCATAGATTTGTTTTGGGTACCTATCTTTATCTATTCTTGCGATTTGTCCAAACCATCTCAATTAATTAGTTTGGACTAAGTCTTAAATGGAGCTGATTCGGTCATCTCTATGTATCTGTACTGACTATTGTGATACTACTCTAAAGTTGTAACCGCATTTAAATAAATAAATAAATAAAGTAAATCTCAGAAGGTCTGATTTCTTATTTTATCTCTTGTTTTTTTTTTCCCTTCCACCTTACAAAATTTATTTATTGAATATTTATGTATTTGTTATTCTGTTACAGAGCCATGCTTACTGTATGACTATGGTTATGCTGTCACATAATCTTCTTGTTACGTCCAAAATGGTAAAAAAATATATCTCTTCATATACATTCATTTTATTTTCTCATACAGAAGAGGAGTACTAAATTTGAAACAATTGTTTATTTGTGGGGTTTTCAAGAAAAAAAAATCCTTTATAAAAAATCCTCCCTGTTAGTAAACTACTTAGAATAATGCTATAAAAAAAATACTTTTTTTTTTAGTGGTTTAAGAACAAACAGGAATTTTGACTTTTCCTTAAAACCCTCAAATAAACAGTCCTCTTTAGTAGTTTGTTATACTTCACTGATGTACAAATATTAAGAATTTTTAAAATTTTTTATTATTATTTCTTTTTTTAGGGAAGCTTGGTTATCTGGGATGTGAGGTGGGGTGAAGCGGTGAGGTGCATTAAACTCGGGGATTTTGATGAGTGTGATTTTGTACGACTGATAGTAGCGACTGGTGAAGGTGTAGTTTGTGACTACGGTCGCCAACTTCGACTTGTCAGATTCCCCATTGTATATTCACAGGATAAAATTGACTGAAACTAATAAACAAAAACACCAGATTTAATTATAATAAACATATATTTATATTTTATATATATAACAAATAAAATTAAGAAATAAACATTTAATTTTTTTTTAATTGTATATATTTAAGTGAAATTTGCAATATATCAAAAAAGAAATAAATGAAGTGTATATGACATTTGTATAATAGAGAAAAAAATAATTTAAAAATGTATCTAACTATTGAAAAATACCCTTATTAAGTATAATAAATTATTTAAAACTTAATTCTGGTTAACAATGTCAATTATGAAGATTTTCAGCTAAAGGAGCTGTTAACTCCATGTCATCATTACGTATATTGTTGTATAAGCCCTTAGGTCATCTATTAGTATATATACTTAGTATATATTTGTACAAGCCCTTTGCCCATCTATTACGTAATATATTGTTGTATAAGCCCTTTGACCATTTATTACATATTATATTGTTGTATGAGCCTTTTGACCCCTATGCCCTCAATGGGCTGTTGTGCCATGGATTATTATTTATTGAAACAGATTTGTATTTTATGAAGTTATTTTTTTTTTATTTTATTTTTTTTTTGTTCTTTCGATTTGTTCAACATTCAATAATACAATAGAGTGTCAATTATAAAGATTAATATGTAATAGGTCTAAGTCTGGGTAACCAAATACACCTTAAAACCCTTCAGTGCTCTTGCGGGGTAATTGTGTGTCCCAACCTTCGCAAAAATGAGTTTGCACGGAACTGTCAAAGGTTAGTTTTGATGATCTGAGTAATCCTACTGGACCTAACAGGTAAATAAACAAAGGGCAAACACTCAAGGGTTAAGGAAACTACAAGGATATTGTTTTTTTTAGTTTAAATAAAGCATTTTATGTCAATTATAAGGTTTATGCAGCTTATGTGTTATCCGTTATTTTGATAGTTGTAAATCCTTTGGCAGGCCTAAGCTCTGCTTGACGGCTTAGGCTTGCTTTAAGTGCTTATGAAACTATATTTGTAACTGATGACATGGGGTTAGTTATCTCTCTATCAGCTATATAAACCTTATAATTGAAAACCGGATTCACACCAGTTCACGTTAAGCTACTCATTCATACAGTAGAATGAGCTTGGGGAACTCCCTTGCCAGAGTTAGGAATCCAGACCTTCTGCATGATAAGTGCAGTTAATAGTAATGAGCTACTGGGGCCAAAAAGGGTTTGTTACTACCTCAGATTGTAGTGCCACATATTTTATTAAATAACACATTTGAGAAAATATAATTTTTTTTTAAATTTTTGTCATAAGTCAAGTCTTCTTGTAATTTAAATGTTAATTTATAATTATAATTATTTTTTTATAATTTATTTTTTGTTTTATTTAATAAAATTGTTAATATTTAATTGTAGAATACCCTTTATCTATAATTTTTCTTTATTGCCTTAATTTAAATAAGATAAATGTTCTTACAATTCTTACAATAATACTAAATTATAATAATTAGATACTAATGTTGAGGCCTGATGATGGATGATGTCCCTTTATGGACAAGATACAGCCAAATAATATTTAAAAAAGCTACAACACTTTTCCTTTTATTCCCTTCATGGCCCAACATTTAAGTGCATCAATACTAATAGGGGATCACTACTTATTAAAAATACCTGTTGTGTGGCTGGGCCCGTGGTTAGGAACGATGTTCCTTACGCTTTTCATTAAATATAAATTATAAAATAATTTTTTTTAATTATAAAATCACAGTTCCAAAATTAGTATACCATACTAACTACTTATACATGGTGGAGTTAGAAAAGAGACAAAATTAAAAGTAACTAACTATTTGTACTAGCGGAGTTAAGGCAAAATTAAATGAAAAGCTTTTTGTTATCTTTGAAGCGAGCGTCTTTCAATAAAAATAATGTATTGTATATTGAGAAAAAAGAAAATGATGAATTTATATAGTTAAAGCAGATGGTTATAGAGACGAAATAGAACTGACCCCTCAGACTCCGCCGGCATATTACTCCAATTAAATATTACAATAAAAAAAATAAATCACTAACATACAAAAACTTCTGCTTGTATCAGGTTGAAATTTTACATGCATGTTTCAATTGTACTATAGGTGATTTATACAAAGTTTCATTTAAATCGTTACGTTAGAATGTAAGATATCAGTAAAAACATTGTTTTCTTTATTTTAATCGTTTTGGTCCGCTTTAATAAATTTAGCGATCTTC
>KZ653021.1:25010-38334 GCA_001010745.2 Gerris buenoi
TCTCAATACGGCAGTTGCACCAGTAAATATTTAATAACTCTAGTTCTAGGAAAAATTAATAAAATAATAAATACACAATTTAAAGAGCATTAGTGTGAGGTTTATCCACCCCAATCAGAAATTAAATCGGCCAACAATTGCGGACGCCATAAGAGCTCAAAGTCAATTTTTCTTACAAAAATTAAAATTAAGCTGTATTTAAGGTAGAACCGATGGAGTTACGACAAAAAGTCAAAGGACCAAAGTGGTAGATTTTTTAAAATCAGTTAAAAACCGTTGGCGCAATCAGCTTGTCGATACGTATTACCGTTAAGTCACAATAAACCTCCAAAAAAACTCTAAAGTGCGTCCGCCATATTTAATTTTTTAAGGGGGGTAATAATATATTTTTTAATTTTTCGGATTTTTCCAGTTGGTTTGGAACCAATTTCCGACCAAACGCAAAAAAACGCGAGTAGAGACTCACGGTTTTTTGCGTACTTAGCCAATAGATATGTATAGTAATTGATAAAAATACTGAAAAAGGTATAATAAATACATAAGTAAAAAAACGTACTAAAAACGTACTTTTTGCGTTTTTTGCGTGGATAAACCTAGAGAGGTGGT
Organism: Gerris buenoi; assembly: GCA_001010745.2. NCBI lineage: Eukaryota > Metazoa > Arthropoda > Insecta > Hemiptera > Gerridae > Gerris > Gerris buenoi. The sequence continues at coordinate 25,617 of KZ653021.1, forward strand.
CTAGAAGTACCCAAACATTTTGATTAGCGAGTCAGTGGGATTTGTTTACGCTGAGTCACCCTAATGTTTTTAAGTTGTTTTATACGANTTGAACTATTACCTCCATTAATTAAAAAAACAGAAGGGAGTAACAATCTAAAGAAAGTGTACGGAATATTCTTCTCAAGACTGTTACTCCCCTTATAAAAAACAGAGGGGAGTAACAATCTAAAGAAAGTGTACGGAATATTCTTCTCTAGACTGTTACTCCCTTATTAAAAAACTGAGGGGAGTAACTAAGGGAGTAACAATTTGAAGGAAGTGTATGACATATTCTTCTTTAGACTGTTACCCTTATGAGAAAACCAAAAAGAGTAACAATCTAAAGAATGTGTCAAAATTTTCTTTTTTTAGGCTGTTACTCCCCTTATAAACACCGAAGAGTGAAATTCCTTAGTGCCAAAGTACATTGGACTTATACTAAACATCACTTTGTCATAGTAGTTATTTAGACAAAGAAATTTATAAATAACTAGCCTTCACCCCGCGCTGTCGCGGGGCTCATGCTCGGTATTAGTGCCTATGTTACCTAATGTCATGTAAGCCTAGCAATTTAATGAAAGGCCTAAATAGTTTTTTTTCTAAGCCATCTAGTAATAAAATCTGGACTATATAAAACATCATTCTAAGAATATAATCTTCTCCAAATCATAGTAAGGACTCTATCTATATATTTAAAAAAGAGCCAATAGATATGTATAGTAATTGATAAAAATACTGAAAAAGGTATGATAAATACATAAGTCAAAAAACNTTAGTTTAATTAAAGGCCTTCTATTCCTATCCTACACGCCTGCCGCAACAGAAAATATTTAATAACTTTGGTTCTACTCAATATTTTTCGATGAAACCAAGCCTAGAAATTGCACAACATGTTTGCGCTCACCTCTAAAAAAAAAATTAATCGATTTCATTTAGCCAGTTTTGCGCCTATAAAGTCTGACTGAGGTGACAGACACACATACACACATACATACATACACGATAAAAGTTAAGGCCAGATTCGGTTTTCGGGATGTATAAAACGAAAAAGTATCCAAAAAAATTTCAATTCTGACCAATGTATGGACAAAACTTTAATTTTATATATATAGATAGATAAGAATTGTTATTTTAATAAATCAAGNAGACAGACAGACAGATAGTCAGACAGACAGAGAGATAATCAGACAGACAGACAGATAGTCAGACAGACAGAGAGATAATCAGACAGACAGACAGATAGTCAGACAGACAGACACAGACAGACAAGCACAGGAATTTATGCGGGTCCTTATGTTTGCCTAAGGACCCTTAAAAAACGACTGAAGCTTTAGGATTAAGTAATATTATAACAGTGAAATAATTACAGTTACTTCTCATTACACACAGTTAGTAAATTCTCCAAGAACACACCTTAAAAAAAATTATTTAACAAAAATAAACAAAAATTTATATTAATAAATTAGATAAATTTACGACTACTCTTTAAAAAAAACCTTGGGGAAGCTGTAAGATATGGAAAAAAATAATTATAGTCATCACTTATTTTTAAGAAAGAAGATATAAAGACATAAATATCAGTTGTTGAATCATTTTTTTGTGTGATATAAATATATAAATATATCATGAAGGCTGTCTGTATGAAGAGACCTCGACAACAAATATCTTTCCATTCTAAATATTATAATGACTCTTACGGTCTTCATCTAATATTTTTCTTTATTAAGCCCGTTCTGAAAGGAGGGGCTAGAAGACGTTACTTGGTAATTCGACTCGTTTATATTCGTGATGATCTCGCGGTGTCGGGTCAGTTCCGTAACCTTTCACGCTTCCTGTGGTCCGAATGTCACGGCCACTTTACACAGTCTTGCAGTGTTTTTAGTGAAAGGATCTCACCTCCTAGGTCATCCCTATCCGTTTACAAAAGCATCCTTACTTTAAAAATGACCTTTATGACCTTACTGAAAGACCTCTGTTATTTATACATCCAACTATTACAATTAACTAGCTGTTTCTTCTTTTTTTTACAACTACAATGATTTTTTTTTTCTCTCTTATATANCAGACAGACAGAGAGATAATCAGACAGACAGACAGATAGTCAGACAGACAGACAAAGAGAGAATCAGACAGACAGACAGATAGTCAGACAGACAGAAAGATAGTCAGACAGACAGACAGATAGTCAGACAGACAGACAGACAGAGAGATAATCAGACAGACAGACAGATAGTCAGACAGACAGACAGACAGATTATCAGACAGACAGACAGATAGTCAGACAGACAGACAGATAGTCAGACAGACAGACAGAGAGATAATCAGACAGATAGTCAGACAGACAGACAGAGAGATAATCAGACAGACAGACAGATAGTCAGACAACAAACAGAGAGATAATCAGACAGACAAACAGATAGTCAGACAGACAGACAGACAGACAGAGAGATAATCAGACAGACAGACAGATAGTCAGACAGACAGAGAGATAATCAGACAGACAGACAGAGAGATAATCAGACAGACAGACAGATAGTCAGACAGACAGACAGACAGATAGTCATACAGACAGAGAGATAATCAGACAGACAGACAGATAGTCAGACAGACAGAGAGATAATCAGACAGACAGACAGACAGATAGTCAGACAGACAGAGAGATAATCAGACAGACAGACAGATAGTCAGACAGACAGAGAGATAATCAGACAGACAGACAGATAGTCAGACAGACAGAGAGATAATCAGACAGACAGACAGATAGTCAGACAGACAGAGAGATAATCAGACAGACAGACAGATAGTCAGACAGACAGAGAGATAATCAGACAGACAGACAGATAGTCAGACAGACAGAGAGATAATCAGACAGACAGACAGATAGTCAGACAGACAGAGAGATAATCAGACAGACAGACAGATAGTCAGACAGACAGAGAGATAATCAGACAGACAGACAGATAGTCAGACAGACAGAGAGATAATCAGACAGACAGACAGATAGTCAGACAGACAGAGAGATAATCAGACAGACAGACAGATAGTCAGACAGACAGAGAGATAATCAGACAGACAGACAGATAGTCAGACAGACAGAGAGATAATCAGACAGACAGACAGATAGTCAGACAGACAGAGAGATAATCAGACAGACAGACAGATAGTCAGACAGACAGAGAGATAATCAGACAGACAGACAGATAGTCAGACAGACAGAGAGATAATCAGACAGACAGACAGATAGTCAGACAGACAGAGAGATAATCAGACAGACAGACAGATAGTCAGACAGACAGAGAGATAATCAGACAGACAGACAGATAGTCAGACAGACAGAGAGATAATCAGACAGACAGACAGATAGTCAGACAGACAGAGAGATAATCAGACAGACAGACAGATAGTCAGACAGACAGAGAGATAATCAGACAGACAGACAGATAGTCAGACAGACAGAGAGATAATCAGACAGACAGACAGATAGTCAGACAGACAGAGAGATAATCAGACAGACAGACAGATAGTCAGACAGACAGAGAGATAATCAGACAGACAGACAGATAGTCAGACAGACAGAGAGATAATCAGACAGACAGACAGATAGTCAGACAGACAGAGAGATAATCAGACAGACAGACAGATAGTCAGACAGACAGAGAGATAATCAGACAGACAGACAGATAGTCAGACAGACAGAGAGATAATCAGACAGACAGACAGATAGTCAGACAGACAGAGAGATAATCAGACAGACAGACAGATAGTCAGACAGACAGAGAGATAATCAGACAGACAGACAGATAGTCAGACAGACAGAGAGATAATCAGACAGACAGACAGATAGTCAGACAGACAGAGAGATAATCAGACAGACAGACAGATAGTCAGACAGACAGAGAGATAATCAGACAGACAGACAGATAGTCAGACAGACAGAGAGATAATCAGACAGACAGACAGATAGTCAGACAGACAGAGAGATAATCAGACAGACAGACAGATAGTCAGACAGACAGAGAGATAATCAGACAGACAGACAGATAGTCAGACAGACAGAGAGATAATCAGACAGACAGACAGATAGTCAGACAGACAGAGAGATAATCAGACAGACAGACAGATAGTCAGACAGACAGAGAGATAATCAGACAGACAGACAGATAGTCAGACAGACAGAGAGATAATCAGACAGACAGACAGATAGTCAGACAGACAGAGAGATAATCAGACAGACAGACAGATAGTCAGACAGACAGAGAGATAATCAGACAGACAGACAGATAGTCAGACAGACAGAGAGATAATCAGACAGACAGACAGATAGTCAGACAGACAGACACAGACAGACAAGCACAGGAATTTATGCGGGTCCTTATGTTTGCCTAAGGACCCTTAAAAAACGACTGAAGCTTTAGGATTAAGTAATATTATAACAGTGAAATAATTACAGTTACTTCTCATTACACACAGTTAGTAAATTCTCCAAGAACACACCTTAAAAAAAATTATTTAACAAAAATAAACAAAAATTTATATTAATAAATTAGATAAATTTACGACTACTCTTTAAAAAAAACCTTGGGGAAGCTGTAAGATATGGAAAAAAATAATTATAGTCATCACTTATTTTTAAGAAAGAAGATATAAAGACATAAATATCAGTTGTTGAATCATTTTTTTGTGTGATATAAATATATAAATATATCATGAAGGCTGTCTGTATGAAGAGACCTCGACAACAAATATCTTTCCATTCTAAATATTATAATGACTCTTACGGTCTTCATCTAATATTTTTCTTTATTAAGCCCGTTCTGAAAGGAGGGGCTAGAAGACGTTACTTGGTAATTCGACTCGTTTATATTCGTGATGATCTCGCGGTGTCGGGTCAGTTCCGTAACCTTTCACGCTTCCTGTGGTCCGAATGTCACGGCCACTTTACACAGTCTTGCAGTGTTTTTAGTGAAAGGATCTCACCTCCTAGGTCATCCCTATCCGTTTACAAAAGCATCCTTACTTTAAAAATGACCTTTATGACCTTACTGAAAGACCTCTGTTATTTATACATCCAACTATTACAATTAAGCTGTTTCTTCTTTTTTTTACAACTACAATGATTTTTTTTTCTCTCTTATATATTTCTTAGAAAGAAAAACTTTAATAATAATAACTATTAAAATAAGATTTTTCTTCTGCCGCATCATTCATTTTGTATAATTATTTTTGAAAATGTTTGTATTTTTTTTCACTCACCGTTTTTTTTTTTTAACCTTCTAAAAGTAAAAGTGAGATAGTTCCTTCCGTTTCAAATCATTTTATAATTCTTGTATTATTTTCTCGTTATATTTTTTTAGTTATTACTTTATTACATAATCTTTTTTTTTTTATTAAACCAGTATAAAAATTATTGTACTTTAAATATATTAGTTGTCGATTAAATAAAAATGTTTAGATCAAATCTTTAAGGTCCTGTGCTGTCCAAAACGGCACTTCTTTAGATTGTTACTCCCCTTATAAAAACAACAGAGGGTAGTAACAATCTAAAGAAGGTGTACGAAATGTTCTTCTTTAGACTGTTACTCCCCATATAAAATAGAAGTGTGATATTCCTTTGTCCCAAAGTGTATTGGACTAAACATCCTTTTGTTCTAATAATTATTTAGTCAAAGCCATTTATATTCTAAAAATATATAGGGGAGTAACAATGTAAAGAAGTACCTCCAAAACATTTTTATAAAATGTTTTGAGCAAATCTTTAAGGTCCTGTGCTGTCCAATACATTTATCAAAAATGTTTAAAGCAAATCTTTAAGGTCCTGTGCTGTCCAATACATTTATCAAAAATGTTTAGAGCAAATCTTTAAGGTCCTGTGCTGTCCAATACATTTATCAAAAATGTTTAGAGCAAATCTTTAAGGTCCTGTGCTGTCCAATACATTTATCAAAAATGTTTAGAGCAAATCTTTAAGGTCCTGTGCTGTCCAATACATTTATCAAAAATGTTTAGAGCAAATCTTTAAGGTCCTGTGCTGTCCAATACATTTATCAAAAATGTTTTGAGCAAATCTTTAAGGTCCTGTGCTGTCCAATACATTTATCAAAAATGTTTAGAGCAAATCTTTAAGGTCCTGTGCTGTCCAATACATTTATCAAAAATGTTTAGAGCAAATCTTTAAGGTCCTGTGCTGTCCAATACATTTATCAAAAATGTTTTGAGCAAATCTTTAAGGTCCTGTGCTGTCCAATACATTTATCAAAAATGTTTTGAGCAAATCTTTAAGGTCCTGTGCTGTCCAATACATTTATCAAAAATGTTTTGAGCAAATCTTTAAGGTCCTGTGCTGTCCAATACATTTATCAAAAATGTTTAGAGCAAATCTTTAAGGTCCTGTGCTGTCCAATACATTTATCAAAAATGTTTAGAGCAAATCTTTAAGGTCCTTTGCTGTCCAAAGCAATGAAACAAATCTACTTTTACAATTAACTTATTATATTAATATTGTGATGTTCATCGCAGTAAATTATTTATTAATTAATGTAAGAGTATGCAATTACTGTGAAAAATAAACACGGGACCTTTATCTACGTGGAAGTTATTAAACAAAACACAAAAGTTAAGGTAACAATAAATCATGTGATAACAACCTTCACAATTCTCACTGCGAACCTCTTTAATAACTTTTACTTTTTCTTTAGGTTTCTTAGGTTTTTCATATTCTCTGAAATCTTCTTAGGTTTCTCAGGTTCTCTCTTATAGATTTTTCACTGCACCTCTTTAATAACTTTTTACTTTTCCTTTAGGTTTTATAGGTTGCTCATGTCCTCATAAGTTTCTTAGGTTTCTCACTGAAACTCTTACATTTTTTCTTTTCCTTATTACCTAAAGGAAAAGTATTGGTACCCATAAAGTCCGATACCCAAATTTCAACAGAATTTTCCGTTTTTTGGTGTTTTCAAGACAATTTGAGGGGTTTTAGCATGGACATCCAGCTAAAACCAAATTCTGTCTGTCTCTCTGTATGCCCGTCTTTTGAACTTTGAAACTTTAACGCTAAATAATGTTTTCGATAAGTGCTATTTCGCTGATTGAGTTGAATTTCGCACCAATTATACCTTTCTTTAAGATAAATATTTGTTTATCTACGATTGATACGTAATATAAACATTATATCTCTGTTTAGATTCGTAGAAAGTGATTCTTTACACACCTGTATTAATTGCGCATGCGTGTCACATTGTTTTGAACAATTCCTCTTTTTTTCCACTCTAGTGACGTAAAGAAGAAGAATTCCTCTTTTTTTCCACTCTAGTGACGTAAAGAAGAAGAATTATCAACTTTACACACGATTAGCGAGTTTGTTTACATTTAACATAACTAATTTGATGTTTATTTAATAAAAGTAACTGTTTGTATCGAGTTTTTTTGTGAAAATCAATGAGTGATTTAAGTGATTATGAAGAATATGAGGAGAATAATACGCCTTCCGAAATAATTAATTCGGCACAAAATACAACTAACGAATTGATGTCATCTTTATCAAAAGAGAAATACTGAAATACGAGCTTACATACAGGAAGTTTATTATTTTTTTCTGTATTTATTATTAAAATCTAACAATCGTAGATAAAGTACGATACGCAACTCGTGCGAAAACTGCATTTTGCATTGCTCGTGAGGTTTTTACTACCCTCGCTATCGCTCGGGTGTAAACTCCACACTCGCATGAAAAATGCTACTTTCCACACTCGACGCGTAATGTACTATTCTTTAATATTTTATGTTATTATAATCCCGCTCTTTTTTATGTTTTGGAAACCCCCTTTTACTTATTTTTACTTTCTCATATTAAGAGAAAATATTGTGAAGCGCGAAGATTCTATTTTGATGGATTCACGCGTTATATGAGGTCCTCTGAGTCCAAAAAAGTTATTTTTAAAGAATGTCTGTGCTGTGCAGACACCTGAAGCCTAAACAACTGGGCTGATTTTTACGAAATTTGGCATACATGTGTAGAAATATCTTACCCCAAGGCGAAATAAATAAATAAATTTTAGTTTCAAATTAGGGGGTACTACCCCCCTAAAACTCTGAAAAGCCTGGGTGATTAATCTTACTAAAGTACGTTCGATCATTTCTTAATTATTACAGAAATTTTGAAATTACAGTCTATAAGATTAGAGTTTGCACAATCAAAAGGCGGGAAAATTGTGAGGGAAACGATTTTATTGGTCCCCCATGTTGAATGCAACTTCAGAAAAAAAAATGCTTTACTCTACCCCTGTTCCACAAAAAAATATAACATGTCAACACCGATTTTCCCTTTTTATAACCCCAAAACTACCTCCACGTTTGTTGTCTCCTGCCTTCGATTGTGCCAACTCTAATCTTATAGACTGTAGTGATTAATAATAGTTAAAGAGGTTATAATTTAGTTTGAAAGAGGTTAGAATGAAGATGTTGCAATTTTGATAAAAACTTGATAAGGAGTTTCATTATGTTTGTACGAACTTATCTGTCAAGTCATTTTTGATTGCGCTTTGTGTCTCTGTCATAATTTCTTATACTCGACGCAACGCAACGCGTCTTCCAAAGCATTCATTAAAGAGATTCCTTTTTGCGAAATCCATTCCTCTATCTATGACATCTGCATTGTCTAGTTTTGGTCATCAATCTAGAATCTTGTCGTATTCTTATTTTTTATAGAACCCAAACCATATTGTTGTTTCTTATACTCTTATAGGACAAAACTATGTTAAAAGTCTTCGTTGTAAACTTACTGGATGTCGTGTTTTTTTTAAAAAAAAGTACCCAATCTATAAATTCCCGATGATCAACCACGAACTTGGTATTATCTTTTGAATTTCTTCGAGATGGAAAAAGGTTGACGAATCCACGCAATCGAAATGTTCTTGTGTCCTTACACGATATCTCGACGTTTAAAAATAAAAAGAAGGATCATTCGCCTCCAGGCCCTTAAGGATTTAATGCAGAAGACCTTAAGATGTTTTTTTTTTTAAAAAAAAAAACCAATTATTTCATCATCTTTTTTCTCACCTTCTCTTTTTTGTGTTGATTCCAACTCTTTTCCTTTTTGTTGTCGTCTTGAATATTCCTGATCTTTATTCTCTCTGAATGATTTAAGAATCAGAATGGAATGGAGAAAATTACGAAAACTTTTTTTCTTCTTCATAAAGGACTCCTGATCGCATTACCGTTTTCATGATCTGGAGATGTTGCAATAATTGTTTTTTTTTTTTTGTTCATCCTTTCCCCCACTCTTGGTTCTTCATGGTAAATCCTTTCTCAGGTTGGGAATGTCATCGCTCGTGTTTCTATGATGAGTTCAGTCACGCTTCAGATGTACAGCGAGTCTGTCCGGGATCCGTGTGTCTTTGTTTAGATTTACAGCGAATGAACTCTGTCTGGGATTCGAGTGTCTTTGATTAGTTTTCGTTTTTGATTTCTTATGGATCGTTCTCTTCGTACAACGTGGACTTGGAAATACGTCGAACCATTTGAATACGTGGTAATTACATTCTTAACGCATATCCTAGTCTGTTAATTGGTAAGTATTTAGATTGTTACTCCCCTATATTTTTTTAGAATATAAAAATGACTTTGACTAAATAACTATTAATACAAAGGGACATTTAGTCCAATGTTGTTTGGGACAAAGGAATATCACACTTTTATTTTTATAAGGGGAGTAACAGTCTAAAGAAACACATTCTGTACACCTTCTTAAGACTGTTACTCCCCTCTGTTTTTTTTATAAGGGGAGTAACAATCAAAAGGTGTGCCTGACAATTTACTTTTATCCTTTTTTAACGTATACATGTAATATATATGTATATACGCTGGATATGCCAATATCTAATATGTTTATTGGTGTGAATATTTAAGAATTATCATTAAAGTATTTATTATAGGTACTAAAGTTTAAAATATATCTTAATTAAGACAAGTTATTTAGCCCGTGGTATCCGGCTTAACTTTATATTTAGAAATAAAATTAAAATTAAGTAAATTCATGTAGAAAAATTAATTTACTTAAAAATTTTTTAGGAGATAGTTTACAAAAAAGTGTCTGACATCAAGCTAGAATTTTGTGTATTAGTATAAAGTAAATCTTTTGGCCCCTTTAAGAATATTTGGTCGGCTAAGTTTGTCTGCGGGACATAGCTTGGCAATAGACATTTAAAAAAAAACGGTGGGGTGCGGCCATGTCCTGCCTTTTATGGTGGACAATGTGATTTTTATGATCCTGAGTACGAAATTGGTAATAGTAGACCAAAAATCAAATTGATGATAGTTTGCCACTTAATAGGTGCGACCACTTTGATTTGAAGTAATACTTGAATAACCAACCTATCACTTGACACATAAACATCAACTTGATTTTAGGTCTACTGACTAATTTTTCACTGAGGGTCATGAAACTGAACTTAGCCAACCACATATTCTTAAAAGGAACCCAAAGATTTACTAAACATGCAATGTTTGAAAACTGCAATGTTGTTGCTTAAAACTGAATTTTAAAGCAGTTATCCTCAACCGAATGTATTGCATACACTTATAGATTAGATGACAATGGTTAGCTAAGTGACGTCATTTTAAATCCAATTTGGCATTGGCAGACTAGTTATTTTTTAAGTACGACCATGTATATTGGGTATCAAAAAATGAAAGCGGGTTTGCTGCGAAGAATACAAAAAATCACAGGGAAGTACTTGCCTCAAGTACTTTTTAGGGTTTTGTAGATGATAAAGTATCCCCGTTATGTAATTATGATTTTTTTTTTATCGATCCCTAGAGTCCCGGGTTCGATTTCCCGGGGGGTCACAATGTTTTTTATCGGTAATAAACCAATAAGGAATGCAAACTTTAAAAAAGCAAATATATATTTGTGTCCTACTCTTCAGCAGCTTTCATTTGATACCCAACTCAAAATTTTAAAAAAATAAAATTTTGGGCGCACTTCACTATTTCGCGCCCAAAATTGACAATTTTTAAAAATTTGGGATCAACTCCCGGAATTTTCATCGCCCAACAATAAGGCATTAGCATGAATTATTTCGAAATTTTAGCACCAGCCAATCTATAGTGGTTGGGGGGGGGAAAATTTTTTTTGGGTATATTTTGATTTTTTTCCCCTATAAGGAATGCAAAATTTAAAAAAGCATATATATATTTGTGTTCTACTCTTCAGCAGCTTTCATTTGATACCCCACTCAAAAATTTAAAAAAATGTAAATTTTTGAGTTTACCACATTTTTTTGAATTGCGCATGCGCAAATCTAATTATGGACTTCTGTATATTTTTCCTCTGGTTGGGTCAAAAAGTTGCACCAGTGTTCCAAATTTCAGCACTTTCGCTTGAACGGTTCGGGCCCTATGAACCAAAGAACGACGGACGGACGGACACATCACCCTCGGCATAAGGGTTTTGAGAAGTATCTACAAAACCCTAAAAATGAAATGTCTCCACTCTAAATCCAATATGGTGGATGGCCAAAGATAAAAGCTTGTTTTTAAAAGTGTTTTTCTGCTATTACTTTCGTTTATGTCTCAAAATCAGGGAACATTTTTGGTTCCGTGTTTGCCTGTCGGTCTGTCTGCCGCGAAATTAATTTTCTTTATTCTTTATTTAACTTTTTAACTGCTTAACGTCTCGTTTTATATAAAGCAAAATCTATTTTAAACCAGCTGGTAATCAAAAGTATTTAGTATTTAGCTATTTAGTTATCAAAACAGTTTAAAAATTAAAACATATTTAATTCGGGGAGAAATCGATTTTTAAACTGATTTAATTAAGAGACAAAAATCTCATATTAGTTATTAATTGTTTTTAATTTACATGATTTGTCTTGTCTTAAAAATCATCCGATATTAGGAGGCCCCCAAAAAAAACCTCCTATAAGGCCCATTTAACATATTTTAAACGATTTAATATCATAATTGTAGGCCCGTCCTTCAATATAGCGGAACCCTCATCTGAAGTTTGTTTCCTCCTGAAGCTACAGGGTATCCAAATTTAATTAATCGCCTACATTTTATTCATAAGCTTATGCAAATCTTTTCTCGCTTCTGAAAAATAGAAGCTACAGATTTGACAACCGAAATTAATAATTTGTCAGGATTTAAAATAATAACACAAAAAGATATCAAATTTCTTTAGAAGAAAGAGAAGTGAAGAATTTTTAAAGATTTAATTATGGGGTAAAATTATAATTTTAAATTTAAAAAAAAAAAGTTTATTTTTTTCCAATAAGATGTAATATTTTTGTAGAATTTTCAATTTCAAATGAATAATTTCTAATTTTAAGACAGTTATCTGAAATTTTGACCAGTTAAAAAACCAATCTATAAATTAATTAATTGAATTGATTGAGGTAATAATTAAGTTGTCATTATGAGTCAACGATGACAACTTGTAACATTTGATTTCTTGATGTTACAAACAGGATTTTACTTATGTAATCATTTATTTTTTAAATCTAACCGAGAAGATATATTTATGACCTTTATACAGCTTATTCCGGCTGTAATTGATGGACAGATTCAGTATTCCTTTAGTATTTAAATTGTAAATTACCATGATTTTTTATAAGAATTGAAGAAGGAAATGAATGATGACGAAACGTCGGTAAATTCATGATTTAATTTTAAAAGATTCTCGATATACAATACAGATATA
>KZ653021.1:38723-59488 GCA_001010745.2 Gerris buenoi
AAATAATAATATTATAATAATATAATATAATATAATATAATATATAATAATAAAATAATAATATTATAATAAAATATACATATATATTATGTTTTTTCTTCATTATTCGCTGAAACGTTATGAAAATATTTTATTTTTAAATTAAATTCCACAGAACCATTTCTTAATCCTAAAATAATAAAATTGTCAACAAAATGCAAAGAGAGCAAATGCATAATAGCTATTTACGTACCTAGAGCAGTAAGAGCGTTATTACAGGCCGAGGGCGATGTTTGAAAGCACGAGTGCGTTTAACGCCCGAGGCCTGTCATAGCGCTAACTGCTCGTGGTGTGTACACTATTTTATCGCCCTCCACATGTAAACTAACTGCAAAAAACTATTTTGCCGTAATCTTCAAAAACAATTAATGAATATTAAGGTTAAATCATTACCAAAACAAACCGTAGTTATAAAACTATTGATTGTTTACAAATTGAACAGCTGACGCTGAGAACTACTAGCGCTTCCTGCACGCCGCGTCCCGGTCAGGAAGCGGCCGCTTCTCGAACTAATTAGCGGCCCTGTAATGATAAAGCATGCATTATTACCTGCCCCAGGGCTGTAATATGGAACAGTCTCAATATAAAGCCTCTGGTATAGAGTATAGTGCAAGGTTTTCATCCAAGGTTTTATTTATATTCAGTACCTACTGTATATAGTGCTAATAGACATATCCCACCCAATTTTTATGAAGTTAAAGTTCACTCAACACTTACATTTATTGAGCTATATCCGGTATAAAATAATAATAAAACAACCGGTGTTTAATGTTTTAAATAAAAAAAAAAGATAAGAGGCGGTAGAGGTGGTTAGAGGTGGTTAGAAGTGGTTAGAGGTGGTTAGAAGTGGTTAGAGGTGGTTAGAGGTGGTTAGAAGTGGTTAGAGGTGGTTAGAGGTGGTTAGAAGTGGTTAGAAGTGGTTAGAGGTGGTTAGAAGTGGTTAGAGGTGGTTAGCGTTGGTTAGTGGTGGTTAGAGGTGGTTAGAAGTGGATAGAGGTGGTTAGAGGTGGTTAGGAGTGGTTAGAGGTGGTTAAAGATGGTTAGAGGTGGTTAGAGGTGGTTAGAAGTGGTTAGAGGTGGTTAGAGAAAAAGGTTTGAAGCGACACTGGAATTTATTACAACACGTGGGAGAGGCTGAGGAGTGTCCATAACCCTGAACTTTGTCTTAAAAAAACCGACTTCTGTTGCTCCAATATTTAAAACTCCATTACAAGGTGCCAACAAGCTCACACACACTCCCGCATCTCTTTATCTCAACCAATCAAGTGCGCTGAGTAATATGCTTAATTTTATTAACAGCGCAACACATACAATTATTAAAAGATAATAGCACTGATTTATTATAGACCTTTTTTTAAAAAAATATCTGTGTTGAAATCGCAAATTTAATTAATATTTTTGTGTGTACTGATAAGGGTGTTATTTCGTTTGTAGTTGTTATAAATTATTGTTAGAACAAACCTTCCCTGATGTAATGAATTAGGAATTTAATCATTTAATGAAATAAACAAATTAAAACGTGTGATTAATATAAAAAGAAATTTCTTTTGACGTAAAAAAAAAATGATGTCATGTCAATAATTATATAGGTAAAGGGGCAATAAATAATTGAGGTAGGTCGAAGGTGTACGTAAGAAAATAAATTAGGGGACCGGAACATATTATTTCATTTAAACCGGGATCAGGGTGTATCAAGGTGATAAAAAAATAATAATAATAATATAGAGCATGTGTTTCCGCGCCTGAAGCAATTAATAACCTAGGTGTTTAGAATCTAGAACAAAATTCATTGAGAGAAATGTGCCACTGTATTCTATGGCAAGTACTTTTAGTGCGGTAAAAATAAAGGTAATTGATTTTTACCATTGCATAAGATTCCTCCATTCAGCAATGAGAAGTAAAAATACCTTTAAGACCTACCTAGAGGTATACCTTCTTATAGGTATGGCTGGAAGGCTGGAACACCTAGGTTTTTTTATTACACTTATTATATTATTAACTCAAATTTTTACTACGTTTTTATTAGCTTGCTTTCTTGTTTGTTTGTTTGTCCAGTACAAATCTTGCAATTGATTTTTAACTAACTTCCCGAGTAGCTAGACATTTTAAACTTCTATAATAGCTGAGAACACGTTGACAATGCATTATTTTAATACTTTTTGCCATCTTTCAGCAAAATTTAATTCGTTTTCAGCATATTGAGCAGTATGGAAAGTTAGTTCGGAAAAAATCCGCAAGTTATTTTATTTGTTTTGGCACTTCCCATATTTACAATCTTCATTTTGACAGGTTTCAAATTTATGATTTATGTCAGAAAATTTAAAAACGTAGTATATAAAAAGCTTTTTATCTTGCAATTATTAAACTTCATTTTGATTAATAAACTTAACTATTAATAGTTTATGTAACAAAAAAACCCAGTCTAATTCCGTTTTATTTCAAGAGAATCAGGTTTTATTCATCTTCCTCGTTGCATTAACATGATGATATCATTGTAAAGAGACAATACTTTGATCTTATGACAGATAATACTGGCAGGAAAATCCCTGACAAGATCCCTTATTGTGAAATTACCCACTTACAAATTAAATACAACATTTATTAATTACTGTTAATTATGCAAAACCCATAAAAAAAACTCCAGTTTAATTATCATTTGCACATTTATGTAACGCCGTGATCCTTTTATGTTAACCCTAAATATATCTTTCGTACTTTTGCAATATTCATGTGATTTTGAGTATGGAAATAGTGCCTTTGTTAATTTATTATCATATTTCATTTCATTGTTCTGTTGTATTTTTTTTAATTTTGAATATTCTTATATTTCTTTTTTTTAAACATTTATGAGGGTTCTTTTATTTAGTACTCCTTTCCGTAATAGATTAAAATTTAATACATTATTCAAATCCCCAATACCTTGAGTGGATCATATTTCTTTAATATTTTTATTCTTTTGGGTCTTTAAATTAATTGTTTTTTGTTAATTGTCCTTTATGAACAAATAATACTTATCAAGCAGTTATTAGGGCTGGGCAGTACAGTTCTTTTTCAACCGCAGATATTATATGCGAAAATACACAAAGACGTAGAGCTGGGCAGAGCAGTACTAAACCACACGTGGCCTATCCGACACTCGTGCATCGCATGTTGACTGTTCTTGATTGAACATAATGCTTCGTGACCTGACGATTGGGTCAGGTCAACAATAGTTAACAAGAAGAACAGTTAACATTGGTTAACTTTTCTTGATTGACCATAGTGCTTCGTGAACTGACCCAATGTTAACTGTTCTTAAATGACTGTAATGCTTTGTGATCCATTGTTTACTGTCCTTGATTGACCATAATATTTCTCGACCATCGTTAACTGTTCTTGATTGGCCACAGTGCTTCGTGACCCATTGTTAACTGTTCTTGATTAACCATAGTGCTTCGTGACCCATTATTAACTGTTCTTGATTGGTCATGGTTCTTTCATTGTTAACTGTTCTTGATTAACCATTGTGCATCGTGGCCCATTGTTAACTGTTCTTGATTGACCATTGTACTTCTTGACCTGACTCAATGTTATGTTAACTGTTCTTAAATGACCATAATGCATTGTGATCCATTGTTTACTGTTCTTGATTAACCATAATGCTTCGTGACCCATTTCACATTGTGCGCTTGGTGATCCATTGATTGTTGATGTTAATGTTTTGTGGTTTTTATTTGTTTCAGAGGACATGCAGCAGCAGTTTATACGCAATGGAGTCGTCAAAGAAGGAAAACTTAAGAGAATTTTTCACGTGGCGAGTCCTCCGGTGGATCCTTATCCCCACTCTACTGCTTGCACTCATCCTTTCTCTCTCCCTGTACTTCTTACTTAGTAAGTCAAACTTAAAAAGTCTTTTGCATGAGATATCTGTTTTTAGGGTTACGTAGGACATCCTCGAAACCCTTATGCCAAAGGTGATGTGTCCATCCGTCGTACTTTGGTTCAAATCCTTCGAACCGTTCACGCTAGAGAGTTGGAATTTGAAATACTAGCATAACTTTTAAACCCACACATATATAAAAAATATTGGGAAGTTAAAAATTTAATATGCGCATGCGTAATATGCAAAAATGTACTAAACTCAATTTTTTAAAATTTTCGATAGGGGTATCAAATGAAAGCTATTAAAGATTGGATTAGATTTTAACCATTTATAGTATTTTATGAGTATTGTGCTTTTAACAGCCAATGTTGCATTTTTAGCGTCAAATTTATCCCAAAAAAATGTTCCCCTCCAACCACCCTATAACGGCTAGTCCTCAAATTTTTGAAATAATTCACCCAAATGTTATGGTGGGGGCGATGAAAATTGTCAGAAAAAAAATTAATTTCACTTTTCATTTTTACTGGTATAAAACGTTGTGACATCCTGGAGGTCGATGAAAATGAAAGAAGTTTGAATTCATCTACTTGCGTACTCGGGGCAATTACCCTTTTTGCCCTCAGGCCACTTAACTTAAAAAGTTTAAATTTGATTGTGTATTTATGATAGTTAAATTTAGAATCTATGACAAAAAAAATAACATATTACACTTACTGAACATAACACACAACAGGAATTTAGGAGGCGTGGTAGGTATTGCTATATAATGGATCTTAAAGCATCTATTCTCTAATTGCAAGAAATAATTTTGATGATACAGTAGAATCCCGATATATCGTATCTTCAAGGGGTCGAAGAAAAAATATGATATATCGAGTAGTACACTAAATCGGGATTATGAAATATTGATGGTAAAAAAAGGAAAAATAATGTGATAATTAAGACTTGTATTTATTTGGCCTTAAAAATACACTTTGTATGATCATAAAAAAATTAAATATAATGTGCTTGGTTTAAAAAATTATAAATTGTTTTTTGAAATAAACCATTTTGTGTTCTGGTGTTATCCGTAGCATTTTATCCGAGTAGAACAGATAGAGGTAAACAATCAAATCTTGGAATAGGGTCCCTCCTTTCATAACCGCGATTTTTCTCAGAATTATAGGAGTTATTCCTTCATCTAGGCTGTCCAGGAATTACATTTGGTTTGGACAAAATCACACTCTCCCCCCTGAGTCTTTGTTTAATTCCGATCAAACGTCACGCGAGAGTTCTAATTTTATTCTCCGAAGAATGTTACCTTTAATAGGTTTTTTTGCAATTCGGAATTAATAAAAACCCTTTAATTAGCACTTCCTCTAATTTCAAAGAAGTCTGAAATGTTGATAATATTTTTTTCTGAGTAGAGAAAAACAACAAATATAGGTAGTGTAAAAGCAAAATCTTGGAAATGGCCGCTTTCATTCATACGTTCTATCGGGATTATTCTCAGAATTATACGAGTTATAAGACGTTTATGTTCACCTTGATAGGGAAAAAAATACGTTATACTGAGGGGACCGAAATGCATTGGTTTTATACCAATTATCGAGAGTTTTTCAAGGGACCGACAATAATATACGATTTATCGGGATATATGATATAACGGGATACGAAATACCGGGATTCTACTGTATAATATAGAAAATATACTTTTTTAAGTTTAAACATAAGTCCACAGTGCCTAATGGACTGTTATGGACTTTTTGTGTGTTTCTAAAACATATTTAAAATTAAGAAAAAGTTGCCCACTCAAAGATATTCTTTAATATATAAATCACAGCATATAATTCTTCACATACATACATATTCTTTATATAATGCTAATAATTACAAGATAAAACTTTTTATATACTACGTTTTTAAATTTTCTGTCATAAATCATAAATTTGAAAGCCGTCAAAATAAAGATTGTAAGTATGGGATGTGTCAAAACAAATAAAATAACTTGTGGATTTTTCCTGAACTAAATTTTCATACAAGAAAATTTGCTGAAAAACGAACTAAATTCTGCTGAAAGATGGCTATAAAAGTATTAAAATAATGCATTGTCGTCGTGTTCTGAGCTGTAACTAAAAGTTTCAAATGTCTAGAATCTTGGGAAGTTAGTTAAAAATCGATTGCAAGATTTGTACTGGACAAACAAACAAACAAGAAAGCAAGCTAATAAAAACGTAGTAAAAAATGTACGCAGCCCTAAGTATAGAAAACTATATGTAAAAATAAATTTTCTTTGGGTCTGGTTAGGGTTACAATAAATAAACTCCTCCTTTTCTTAAAACAAACAGCTATATTTCGCCCTAACTCAGGGCTTCTTCAGGCTATAACATTAAAATTCGAAAAACACATTTTAGTGGGTATACATTTTTGTTTTTATAAATACAATGGGGAACAATATTGGATTAAAATCTAGTTATTTTTGTTTAAATTTAATATAAATAATGTAACATAGTAAAAAAAAAANATGTGATATAAGGTACAATAATGTACAATGTGACAATGTGATATAAGGTACAATAATGTACAATGTGACAATGTGATATAAGGTACAATAATGTACAATGTGACAATGTGATATAAGGTACAATAATGTACAATGTGACAATGTGATATAAGGTACAATAATGTACAATGTGACAATGTGATATAAGGTACAATAATGTACAATGTGACAATGTGATATAAGGTACAATAATGTACAATGTGACAATGTGATATAAGGTACAATAATGTACAATGTGACAATGTGATATAAGGTACAATAATGTACAATGTGACAATGTGATATAAGGTACAATAATGTACAATGTGACAATGTGATATAAGGTACAATAATGTACAATGTGACAATGTGATATAAGGTACAATAATGTACAATGTGACAATGTGATATAAGGTACAATAATGTACAATGTGACAATGTGATATAAGGTACAATAATGTACAATGTGACAATGTGATATAAGGTACAATAATGTACAATGTGACAATGTGATATAAGGTACAATAATGTACAATGTGACAATGTGATATAAGGTACAATAATGTACAATGTGACAATGTGATATAAGGTACAATAATGTACAATGTGACAATGTGATATAAGGTACAATAATGTACAATGTGACAATGTGATATAAGGTACAATAATGTACAATGTGACAATGTGATATAAGGTACAATAATGTACAATGTGACAATGTGATATAAGGTACAATAATGTACAATGTGACAATGTGATATAAGGTACAATAATGTACAATGTGACAATGTGATATAAGGTACAATAATGTACAATGTGACAATGTGATATAAGGTACAATAATGTACAATGTGACAATGTGATATAAGGTACAATAATGTACAATGTGACAATGTGATATAAGGTACAATAATGTACAATGTGACAATGTGATATAAGGTACAATAATGTACAATGTGACAATGTGATATAAGGTACAATAATGTACAATGTGACAATGTGATATAAGGTACAATAATGTACAATGTGACAATGTGATATAAGGTACAATAATGTACAATGTGACAATGTGATATAAGGTACAATAATGTACAATGTGACAATGTGATATAAGGTACAATAATGTACAATGTGACAATGTGATATAAGGTACAATAATGTACAATGTGACAATGTGATATAAGGTACAATAATGTACAATGTGACAATGTGATATAAGGTACAATAATGTACAATGTGACAATGTGATATAAGGTACAATAATGTACAATGTGACAATGTGATATAAGGTACAATAATGTACAATGTGACAATGTGATATAAGGTACAATAATGTACAATGTGACAATGTGATATAAGGTACAATAATGTACAATGTGACAATGTGATATAAGGTACAATAATGTACAATGTGACAATGTGATATAAGGTACAATAATGTACAATGTGACAATGTGATATAAGGTACAATAATGTACAATGTGACAATGTGATATAAGGTACAATAATGTACAATGTGACAATGTGATATAAGGTACAATAATGTACAATGTGACAATGTGATATAAGGTACAATAATGTACAATGTGACAATGTGATATAAGGTACAATAATGTACAATGTGACAATGTGATATAAGGTACAATAATGTACAATGTGACAATGTGATATAAGGTACAATAATGTACAATGTGACAATGTGATATAAGGTACAATAATGTACAATGTGACAATGTGATATAAGGTACAATAATGTACAATGTGACAATGTGATATAAGGTACAATAATGTACAATGTGACAATGTGATATAAGGTACAATAATGTACAATGTGACAATGTGATATAAGGTACAATAATGTACAATGTGACAATGTGATATAAGGTACAATAATGTACAATGTGACAATGTGATATAAGGTACAATAATGTACAATGTGACAATGTGATATAAGGTACAATAATGTACAATGTGACAATGTGATATAAGGTACAATAATGTACAATGTGACAATGTGATATAAGGTACAATAATGTACAATGTGACAATGTGATATAAGGTACAATAATGTACAATGTGACAATGTGATATAAGGTACAATAATGTACAATGTGACAATGTGATATAAGGTACAATAATGTACAATGTGACAATGTGATATAAGGTACAATAATGTACAATGTGACAATGTGATATAAGGTACAATAATGTACAATGTGACAATGTGATATAAGGTACAATAATGTACAATGTGACAATGTGATATAAGGTACAATAATGTACAATGTGACAATGTGATATAAGGTACAATAATGTACAATGTGACAATGTGATATAAGGTACAATAATGTACAATGTGACAATGTGATATAAGGTACAATAATGTACAATGTGACAATGTGATATAAGGTACAATAATGTACAATGTGACAATGTGATATAAGGTACAATAATGTACAATGTGACAATGTGATATAAGGTACAATAATGTACAATGTGACAATGTGATATAAGGTACAATAATGTACAATGTGACAATGTGATATAAGGTACAATAATGTACAATGTGACAATGTGATATAAGGTACAATAATGTACAATGTGACAATGTGATATAAGGTACAATAATGTACAATGTGACAATGTGATATAAGGTACAATAATGTACAATGTGACAATGTGATATAAGGTACAATAATGTACAATGTGACAATGTGATATAAGGTACAATAATGTACAATGTGACAATGTGATATAAGGTACAATAATGTACAATGTGACAATGTGATATAAGGTACAATAATGTACAATGTGACAATGTGATATAAGGTACAATAATGTACAATGTGACAATGTGATATAAGGTACAATAATGTACAATGTGACAATGTGATATAAGGTACAATAATGTACAATGTGACAATGTGATATAAGGTACAATAATGTACAATGTGACAATGTGATATAAGGTACAATAATGTACAATGTGACAATGTGATATAAGGTACAATAATGTACAATGTGACAATGTGATATAAGGTACAATAATGTACAATGTGACAATGTGATATAAGGTACAATAATGTACAATGTGACAATGTGATATAAGGTACAATAATGTACAATGTGACAATGTGATATAAGGTACAATAATGTACAATGTGACAATGTGATATAAGGTACAATAATGTACAATGTGACAATGTGATATAAGGTACAATAATGTACAATGTGACAATGTGATATAAGGTACAATAATGTACAATGTGACAATGTGATATAAGGTACAATAATGTACAATGTGACAATGTGATATAAGGTACAATAATGTACAATGTGACAATGTGATATAAGGTACAATAATGTACAATGTGACAATGTGATATAAGGTACAATAATGTACAATGTGACAATGTGATATAAGGTACAATAATGTACAATGTGACAATGTGATATAAGGTACAATAATGTACAATGTGACAATGTGATATAAGGTACAATAATGTACAATGTGACAATGTGATATAAGGTACAATAATGTACAATGTGACAATGTGATATAAGGTACAATAATGTACAATGTGACAATGTGATATAAGGTACAATAATGTACAATGTGACAATGTGATATAAGGTACAATAATGTACAATGTGACAATGTGATATAAGGTACAATAATGTACAATGTGACAATGTGATATAAGGTACAATAATGTACAATGTGACAATGTGATATAAGGTACAATAATGTACAATGTGACAATGTGATATAAGGTACAATAATGTACAATGTGACAATGTGATATAAGGTACAATAATGTACAATGTGACAATGTGATATAAGGTACAATAATGTACAATGTGACAATGTGATATAAGGTACAATAATGTACAATGTGACAATGTGATATAAGGTACAATAATGTACAATGTGACAATGTGATATAAGGTACAATAATGTACAATGTGACAATGTGATATAAGGTACAATAATGTACAATGTGACAATGTGATATAAGGTACAATAATGTACAATGTGACAATGTGATATAAGGTACAATAATGTACAATGTGACAATGTGATATAAGGTACAATAATGTACAATGTGACAATGTGATATAAGGTACAATAATGTACAATGTGACAATGTGATATAAGGTACAATAATGTACAATGTGACAATGTGATATAAGGTACAATAATGTACAATGTGACAATGTGATATAAGGTACAATAATGTACAATGTGACAATGTGATATAAGGTACAATAATGTACAATGTGACAATGTGATATAAGGTACAATAATGTACAATGTGACAATGTGATATAAGGTACAATAATGTACAATGTGACAATGTGATATAAGGTACAATAATGTACAATGTGACAATGTGATATAAGGTACAATAATGTACAATGTGACAATGTGATATAAGGTACAATAATGTACAATGTGACAATGTGATATAAGGTACAATAATGTACAATGTGACAATGTGATATAAGGTACAATAATGTACAATGTGACAATGTGATATAAGGTACAATAATGTACAATGTGACAATGTGATATAAGGTACAATAATGTACAATGTGACAATGTGATATAAGGTACAATAATGTACAATGTGACAATGTGATATAAGGTACAATAATGTACAATGTGACAATGTGATATAAGGTACAATAATGTACAATGTGACAATGTGATATAAGGTACAATAATGTACAATGTGACAATGTGATATAAGGTACAATAATGTACAATGTGACAATGTGATAAGGAACTTCAATAAGGTACAAAATGAAGAACTTAACTACTCTCGTTCAATGAGAACGGACCAACACACAGTTAGGAAATTAGTGTTAAATGCTCCTAATTTGATTAAGCTAATAATATGATCTTAACTTGGTAATTTATTCATTTATAGGTAAACATTCCTATCCTGAGCGGACGGTAAAGTTCTATTTTACAGCCCTGGGGCCTGTAAAAATGCATGCTTTATTTTTACAGGCTGCTAGTTCGAGAAGCGGCCGCTTCCTAGCCGCGGCGTGCAGGAAGCGTAATCTTCAAAAACAATGAATGCATATTAAGGTTAAATCATTACCAAAACAAACCGCAGTTATACAAATATTGATTGTTTACAAATTGAACAGCTGACGCTGAGAACTATTAGCACTTCCTGCACGCCGTGGTCCGGCCGCAGGAAGCGGCCGCTTCTCGAACTAATTAGCGGCCCTGTAATGATGAAGCATGCATTATTACCGGCCCCAGGGCTGTAATATGGAACTTTCGCTCAGGATAGGAATGTTTACAAGTGGAGGGCGGTAAAATAGTGTACACACCACGAGCAGTAAGCGCTATGACAGGCCTCGGGCGTTAAACACTCTCGTGCTTTCAAACTTTGCCCTCGGCCTGAAATAACGCCCTTACTGCTCTACGTAATAGCTTACCTCCTCTCTCTCTCACGGACCGACCATTTGATGGTGACTAACCAATAGAAAGGTAATTCGATGTTCTGCACTCTTTCAGTACCTGGACAAGAGCTAATTTGCGGCGACCAGTTATTAATTGAATGTTTCTATTGTCTTGGTAATCCATTAATAAAATCTAAGACATTGGACAACGTCTAATTATTAATGAACATTAATTACAAACTGTAATTATCGCATTGCTGCTTGAAAATAAATGTCTTGCGGCCTTGGACACTGTAAAAACTAAAAGTTATTACCTGTACTGCTCCAATGTAGGTTTGACTTATGATTCCATCGTGTCAATAAAGATTAGTCTAATTTTATTCAAGAGATAAATTATTGTTTTGTCTTTTTTGCGCAGGCTCAAACGGAGAAGAGTTGGTGGTTATAAGTGATAACCTGATCGATACATCACTGAACACTCAGGATTTGGAAACACATTCGACCTTTTACTACAGACCGAAAGGTGAAGAAATTCTTTGGTAGTTTTCGATGCATAATTCTGATTTTCGGCACTTCAAATTATCAAGGATGTTTTTAAATCTCAGAGTAAGGAAGGGATAGAGGGAACATTACTGTATAATCTGGATATCAAAAAGTGGCTCATTATACTCTCCCCTGATACTAGCACTCTCAAGCGGCAGTTTGATAGAAACAATATCGATATCCATATATAAAAACTTAATATAATAAATTGAAAAATATGTCAAAAATGTTGGCTCTCGTACAAAGGACGTTTTTCCCATATACGATATTCGGTACCCGAAATAATGAACAATATATAATTGATCAAAGAGATATTTTGTAGCAATTAGTTCCACAGTTGAATGTTTTAAATGAAAAATGGATACTTTAGAAAATACTGAAAAAGTTAGTCACAATTATTTTGGACTTTTCTTCCGTGGGCATTTTTTTCCTGGATTTTCTTACGTGGGCGTTTTTTCTGAGATTCCCGACAGGTAGACCCCCCCCACCCCCCTTCCCACTAGTCGCTGATTAGATATACAATTATTAGAGATCAAATTAGTATAATAATTGAGACAAAATGAGTATTCTAGTGTTAACTTTTTGTCGATTAAATATAGCGTTTTTCTGTACTGTTAATTTCCTTTGCTTACAGATAGAAACGATCCTAATGGTACAAGTTCGCAAGACTTTGATTCCGGTGAACTTCTTGATCTCGATGTGTCAGATCCGCCTAATTTCTTAGACGAAGGACAGAAGAATCCTTCTAATATCAACAACTCTGGAGAGATGACATTCGTCGACAGATTGATATCTACGTTTAGTCAAGCTGGATCCCTGGGTCAGAGACTCACTAATTTGGGAGAATCAGGTCTTAAGCAACAGCCTGGTACAAAACTGGTAATTTTTCATTGATATCTAGTGAAACTTAATAACGACAAAATAACGCAAGCCCATTTACTAACAAGTAAGGCGCGCTTCACGTAAGTACGTGTCTCGATAATCGCCGGTTTCGTCACAATTTAGTTAAAACTATCAGGTGTAATAGTTGCATATTCTTTTTCTACATCTCAAGACCTTTCAATTGATGTAAAACATGCCATGGTAACTAAAAACTTTTTTTAGTCACCCGCCATATTGGCCGGGCCGCCATCATGGAAATGTTAAGTGTAAAAATTCCAAAATGTGTCCAGTTGTCTCAAATGCCGAGGTGCACCTGTGTGCCAAATTTTATGTTTCTAGCTCTAGTAGTTTATGGATTGAAACAAAGCCAACGGACAGACAGACACCAACATACAGACAGACAGAGCCGTTATATAAGGTTTCTTTTTGTACTTAGTACAGAAACCTAAAAGCATCTTCAGTTGTGTTAGAAATCCATAATAGATCCAAAGCAACTACTAACCACTGTTATTTTTTTTGTTTTTTTTAACTTTATATAGTGAAACCTCTCTATAATGGACAATAACTGTGGCCGAAATTTTTTCCCGTTAGTAAAGGATGTCATTTGGGGAGGAGTTCGTTTAAAACATACGTTCGAACTTAGGGATTAGAACTAATTAATATGCTAAAAACATATTTATTAAAGTTAATTAGAAAAAATTACATGATAAAAAGAACTTTTTATATACGTTTTTAAATTTTTTGTCATACATCATAAATTTGAAACCCGTAAAAATTATAAGATCGTAAATATATTGGTCATGTCAAAACAAATAAAATAACTCGCGGATTTTTTCCGAACTAACTTTTCATATTACAGCAAAATTACCTGAAAAAGAATTAAATTCTGCTGAAAAATGACTAAAAGTATTAAAATAATGCATTGTCATCGTGTTCTGAGCTGTTCTGAAAGTTTCAAATGTCTAGCTACTCGGGAGGTTAGTTAAACATCGATTGCAAGATTTGTACTGGACAAACAAACAAACAAGAAAGCAAGCTAATTAAAACGTAGTAAAATAACAATTGTTGCTCCATTTACATTTAAATAAACAAAGGTGACCACGATAGAGGTCCATTAAGAGGTTTCCCTGTAACTTATTGGTTTCTATTTATCCCAAATTCTTTTCTGCTAATTCTCTTCATCTCTGTGAATGTATCTAATACGTTGGTTCTTCTGTACATGCTAGGTGGAAAGGAACAGGACCAAGGAGGGAACAACACAAGGTCTGGCTGTATCACCGACTCTTCCCTCTGTACGTCCACGTGGTCATCAGCCTACTAGAGATCCTCCTCTCAACCACACTGAGAGTAACTAACCATTACGTTCTTATTTCATTTTAATTACATGTTAAATCTGTTGAGGGTTGGGACATCGAAAGCTAAACATCGATGTTTTCAATGTTCGACATCGAACTGAACCATTATCGGTTGTTGACAAAAATCAAAAGAAAACATCGATGTTTTCGATGTTTGACTTGCCTATCAAGTGACAAACTAACGTCAACTTGATTTTATACGTCTACTAACAAATTTTGTACTCAGGATCATGAAAATCGCTTTTTCCCCCAAAAAGGGCCGCACCCCACCGGTTTGTTTTTTTCAAATGCCTATTGCCAAGCTATGTCCCGCAGACGAACTTAGCCGACCACATATTCTTAAAATGCACCAAAAGATTTACTATACACAAAATTCGGTACTCTTGTAGAAAAGGGCCTCCTTTTTGTATAGGAAATATAAAGTAGAGCTTATATCCTTTCAGCCGGGTTTACACGGGTAGAGTAAATATGAGAGTAGAGTAGCGAGTAAAGTAACTCTACCCGTAGAAACCCGAAAAAACGTTCAGTAGTGTAGAGTAGCTAGTAAAATTGGTAGAGTGGGAAGTAGAGTGCACTCTACTTCCCACTCTACCAATTTTGATTTCAGAGCTTTTACACATAAGCTAGTAGTAAGTATAGTACGCTGAGAGAAAGCTGTTTGTTTACAGTTCTGAACTCTACTTGCTACTTGCTATTAATTGAGACGTTTACACGGGTAGAGTGGGAAAGCTAGTAGAGTGGGAGCTGTGGAGGGGGAAGTAGAGTAGAGTCCACTTTACTGCACGCGGTATATAAGGTATAATATGGGATATTCAGTCCAATAGGCTTTGGGACAAAGGAATATCATAAAAGTACGGGTGCCCTTTTCTATAAAAGTTCCCAAAATTCTAGCTTGATGTTAGTCAAACACTTTTTTTGCATGCTATATCCTTTTACTTTTAATGAGAAATATGTTACTCTATACTTTGTTATAATTTTGAAGTAAATTTATTTTTATTCAAGGTGTTTGCCGTTCTCCAAGCATTTCACTGTGTCGAGGTATTGTTCCTTGGGACCTAACTTCATTGCCTTCTCTACCAGCCACCCTTCCATCTCTAGACAGCCCTTCAGCCCTCAGAGAGGCTTTGCCTTACTTCGAGATGGTTCTTCAATCCGGATGCAGTCCAAGAGCTAAACATTTTCTCTGCCCACTTCTAGAACCCCAGTGTCAACCTTATGGCAAACAGCTCACTCCTCCCTGCAGGAATACTTGTCGAGGTAAATGATCCAATTTTCCATCAACTAATAGTATAATATTAAAGTTGTGACTGTACATTGATCAGAATTACAGTGTTTAGATACTTTTTCCCTTCAAACATGAAGAAAACCAAAAAATTTTCCTACATGTTTGTATTCATGTTTATCTAGATGTCTTTTCGCCACAGCCACAGGCTCGACTTTATAGGCTCAAAACTGTTTTGAGGAATTTTTGACATTTTCATGTTTTGGATGTGGTACATAACTCGAAAAGTGTTACTAGAAATCGTTACCCGATTTCTATTATTAGTATCAAGGAGTTAGAAGGTTATAGGAGGTTTGCACAGTCTGTCTCCACATGTAGGGCCGCCCTCTACCGCGCTTCCTAGGACCGAAGAAAATCGAAAAGATTTATACGTTATCAGGGAGTTAGGAAACTATAGGAGGTGTGATATTAACTCTCTGCCCTCTATCGGCATACCCCTACCGCCAAGGACTATAACACCATCCTTGCCCTTTGCCCTACCGCGCTTTTAGTATAGAGCTGTGTTCTAACATGCTCTGAGCTTGGTTTCTTTGAAAACCCTATTCACTGGGTATTTTATTCTTAGTTATGGAATAAATTATAAATAATGTAGTCCTGATTTTTTTTCTATGAAGACTTAAGAAACTATTAAGGCTATACCTTCATTGGATCCGCATTTCTCCCGATCCGAAGTACCATCGGACGATATCTGACATCTGAAGGAAAAAAAAAACAAGGTTATAATCTAAGTACCTAAGAAATGCTAAGAATAATTTTTTTAACATTTAACAGTTTTTTCTTTATTTCATTTACTCGTTTACTATTATTATTATTATTTTTTTACTTTTACTTTCCTTTAGGAAAAGAGAAATGATTTTGTGTTTGAAATCATTTTCACTCAAAAATTCCGAAACCTACAGTCTATAAGATTAGAGTTGGCACAATCAAAAGGCGGGAAAATTTTGAGGGAAACGATTTTATTGGTCCCCCATGTTGAATGCAACTTCAGAAAAAAATGCTCTACTCTACCCCTGTTCCACAAAAAAATATAACATGGCAACACCGATTTTCCCTTTTTATAACCCCAAAACTACCTCCACATTTGTTGTTTCCCGCCTTCGATTGTGCCAACTCTAATCTTATAGACTGTAGATTCCAACGGGATTTTCCGTTTTGGATGTTTTTAAGACCATTTGAGTGGGTTTTTACAGTAAGATTTACTAAAGTTTTGACTTTTGTCAGCGGAGGAAAATCCGTGGGGAGCCAATGAGAAGTCAAGATTTTGAATTTTAGAAGGTCGGGCCAACTAGACAAACAAAGATATCACCGGCCCCACCCCTCCTACAGGCCTAGTGGCAGTATTTTTTTTAATAATTTAGGTTGGCCAATCTGAGTGTCAAAAGTCAAAACTTTTGTAAATCTTACTGTAGCTGGATGTCTGTTTGTGGGTGCGTGTATGTCAGTCTGTGCCACGCCTAACTCCCACAGTTTTTAAGCGAGATATTTGAAACTTGGTAAATACATCATTCCTTGCATGCAGTTGTCCCACTCAGAAAATCATCAACCTGTTTTGCTGTGACCAAAAAATTTACCAAATGCACTGAAATTTGTTATATATACCTCTTAAGACAGCAATTTCCACTCAATTTTAATTTTGATATCTGCTGCCATTTTGAACTTTGAAATTTTATTGCTAATAATAATTTTGGAACTATCATTCACTGCTTGTGCTGAAATTTACACCCATTATATCTTTCTATAAGATGAATTAATTCCTCCATATTTCATCATAATATCTGCCACCATTTTGGAATTATATAGTGTTATTGAGGAAATGTTCCGAGACGCCCCGAGTCCAATTTTATTTATTTTTTTAAATAATTTAAACATATTATTAATGTTTTAGCCGTTGCTGAGGACTGCAGCGATTTTATTTTGGGTACTTTGGATTTATCTAAGGTTTTCCAATGTGACTTGTATCCCGAGCCATCGGCAACAACCACTTGTGTTGATCTCACTAAAGGTAATTACAAATAAATTGCTGTAAAATATGAAAATGCTTTTATTTTACTCTTAAGAACAAAGAACTTTCTTTAAGATTATAAGTCTATTTGCAAGCACATATTGCAAGGTTCCCTTATGAGGGGGTACTCAAAATTTGGGGAATTTTCTCCTAGTCTAAATTATTTAAATTGTACTTTATTTTATTAGAGCTATGAGATATCTAGGGTCGGGGTAAACCAGAGTTGTGCTTTCGCACTTCTCTGGATTTACACTTACCACAGGCCTTGATGCGAGAATGAAATAAGAATTCTTTTTCTGAAAATTAACGTAAAATAAAATAAAATTTTAAAAAAGGTTTTAAGCGGAGAAATAAAAGATGTAAAGTTAAAGCGTTCGATTTATTAATATCACCTTTTTTTTTTAACGATTGTAACAATTCAGCATACATGCTTAATAGACGAGAGATGAATATCCTAATTGGTTTGAATTTAAACATATCATTTTATAACTTATCTAAGTTGACTTCCCCAAAGCGATGCACACTAGATGGTCTGCGTAGAACCTTGGGTAGACGATGATTGGATTGAAGTAGATTCCTTCGACCGGCTCCTTGCTCCGAAGTGGATATTTTAAATGAATAGATAAATTTTGACTATAACTGCATTAAACTTGTTTTAAACCTCCAACTGAGGGACTTTAAAAGCTATTCATGAATACTGTGTATAAAATGCTCGACGAGTACGGCCCTGCCATACACTCTGTATGGGTTTCGGAGGCCGACTGCCGTAATGGCCGCTTGACCGGCCAGGCCTGGACTTCCTGATGACGTTACGTTACATCATGGGCTTATCCCTTCACATACTTTAAATCCCTTTCTAGGATATTATTTATTAAGCCGGAATTCTCCTTTTAACTCATGGAAACAGTCCGTGGAGGTGTCGCAACGATAACTTGATGATCTGATAACTTGATGATCCGATAACTTGATGATCCTTTAAAATGATGATCCGATAACTTGATGATCCGATGACTTGATGATCCAATAACTTGATGATCCAATAACTTGATGATCCGATGACTTGATGATCCGATGACTTGATGATCCGATGACTTGATGATCCGATGACTTGATGATCCAATAAAATGATGATCCAATAACTTGATGATCCGATGACTTGATGATCCGATGACTTGATGATTCGATAACTTGATGATCTGATAAAATGATGATCCAATAAAATGATGATCCAAAAACTTGATGATCCAATAAAATGAAGATCCGATAACTTGATGATCCGAGAACTTCTTGGTTCTCTAAATATACAAGAGAAATTCAATCTTATTCAAAACGGTCAAGGAGTCTGAGACAATTCAGCTGCATTTGAGCGATATCCGGAAGGCGCCAGATTCAAGTAAAATCCCACTAGAATCTTCGTAGCTTCTATATACCCCAGTAAGGGGAACCTCTTAATACATACCTAATTATTACTTTTATCTATATAGATTTTTATCTGGTTTGTGTTTTCAGGAACTACTTGTTTGAAGGATGAGATGAGATGCACGGACGGATCTTGTATACCTCAGAGGTGGAAGTGCGATGGTAATCCTGACTGCCCTGGAGGTGGCGATGAAACAACCTGTGTCAAATGCCCAGCTCAGCAATTCACGTAACTTATTATTGTTTTTTTTTAAATGTTTCACAAATTATCAAAGTATTTTTACGTTTGGTCATGAATTACTGATTACAGTATTCAGGAGGATAGTTTGATATATCAGCCTTCCCGTATGTATGGGTAAGAATAAAAGAAGCAAAAACAAAAGAATTTCCCTACACCAAACAAACATTTTCCGTAGTAGTTATGAATTACCCTCAATTTGTATTTTAGTTTCCAAAGAAAATCTTTAAAAGGTCTGTTCAAAAAACTACTACATATATATTTTGGGAAGGTCAAATTCACCCAAAAAGGATGGAGAGAGAAGCTTATTGGAAACACCAGAAAGATTGTACTTTCCTTGAGAAGCAACTAATATATAGATTAAATAATGGGCTAAGCTTTAGAATACGGTTACCAAGCTCAAAACACACATTATCGGTAGGTTACACTTAGATTTCAGGTTATAATCGAAATACTACGTACAATCGATTCTCACAGCATTACTTAACATTTTCGTCCAACCATTTTTAATTTTACTTGGATTTTCACGGGGTTTTTTAACGACTTAGAAGTTTTCCTGACTTTTTTATGTACTTAGATGTTTACTAGGTTGACAAAACAAACAAACGAAGAGAGATTCAGTGTTTTTAAGTATTATTAATTAGGGATATTGACTGGACTGACTAACGATTACGGGAAAATTCGGCAGTTACCGGCCCCAAAATAACATATAAAAATATCGCATAAAGCGAATTTTATACTTCGATTTGGACATCTACCTGGTCTATATGCAGCAGGGTCGTTTTTCTTCAGAAAATGAGCGGAGCACCGCGAAGCGGGGCGGAGCGGCCTTTAAAAATTCTAGGGCAAAAAAAAAATAATATGTACTTTAATTTTTTAAACATCACCGTACAATTCACTTTTACCTGTTTTTCCATTCCAAAGGTAACATGCTAAGCTAATAACGTAGAATTACGAGGTTAATGCCGTTCCGGTTTTTTTTTTCTATTATTTTTTTTTAAACTCGTATTTTTTCTCGTAATTTTTATTTGTTAAATGGAGTCGGATATTATAGCAGACATGACACAGAATTAATTCGATATATCGAAAGATAATATACACAATACACATACGCTATATCGATATATTAGGTGAAGGTTTTGTTGTGAATTCAAGAAAATAGTGTATTGCGGGTCTGGTAACCGTATTCTAAAGCTGTTCC
>KZ653021.1:91375-104872 GCA_001010745.2 Gerris buenoi
ATTATCAAAAAACATTCACGATTTAAAGACAGTAGTACTTTCACTGATCGAGTGGAGTGAGAAAATAGGCTTGAAAATCAACTGGTCCAAAACAAAGTTACTTACAAATAGTGAAAAGCTAAAAATGACTATAGATAATCAAGAACTTGAATACGTATCCGAATACATCTATCTTGGACAGGTTGTATCATTTGAAAGAATGAGAAATAAAGAAGTTAACAGAAGAGTGAACATCGGATGGAAAAAGTATTGGTCGTTAAGAAAAATCTTTAAGAGTTCTGCATCTGAGAGCATAAAGATTAGCACCTTACAGAGTTGTGTCTATCCGGCAGTTCTCTATGGCAGCCAGACATGGAGCCTAACCCAGAAACAGGATCAAAAATTAGTTTCCACTCAATGTCAGATGCTGAGATCATGCCTTGGAGTAAGCAAAAGACAGAAGGTCAGCAACAGGAAAATGCTAGAAAAGCAAAATGTAAAAAGTCTAATGAAGCAAGCGCACAAACTGAAGTGGAAATGGGCAGGCCATGTAATCAGAATGGACCCAAATAGATGGGCACACAAAGTCAACGTGTGGAGACCAACAGAAAGAAGGAAAAAAGGACGCCCAGAAAGAAGATGGAGGGACGAGTTTGATGAAAGAATAGGCAAGTTATGGCACAGAACTGCGATGGACAGGCAAGCATGGAAGAGAACAACAAAACATTATTTAGAGGACAATTAGAAGGAAGAAAAAAAAGATAACCATTACCCCCGCCCACGGGGAGGCCTTTGCTCACAAAGTGAGTGTCAACAGGCTGTTAAAAAAAAGAAAAAAAAAAAAAATAATAACTACGGGAGACATACAGAGAAAAATAAACGGTGCGGGGGTGTATTTTTCTCTGTATGTCTCCCGTAGTTATTGATAATTGTAATTTGAATGATTTAAAACTTAATAATATAATATATAGAAAATCTTTTCCATGGTCTAATGTGGGTTGTGTTTATTTAAAAAATCACTTCTTCATTTTTTAAAAATCCTGCTATATTTCTAACCCCCTTTGGGTCATTATCAAGCTACAAAAGATAACAAAATAACAATTTAGTTATAACATATATGTCGAACATTAATTTAAAAAACTCTAAAAACAAATTCTTAACAATTTAAATATTATATCTTTGTAGGTAAGACAGCTGATAATGTATGACTTGGAGGTTTGAAAATTAATTTTTAATAGTGAAAATATTTAGACAAGGATTCAGAATGAATTCAATTACAGGTATTTATTTTAAAGTAGATGATATAAAATTATTATTTTGTAAAAATACTAATATCCTGAGTTTTGTTGGTGATAAATCACAATGGTATGTGAGAATAGCTATAGAATGTGATATTTTTGTTTTAAATTGTTATGAATTTGTTTTTAGAGTTAATTTAATTTTAATTTAATTTTAATAATAATCCGTATGAAAACCACTGTGGTAAAACTTTGTCAAAATAAAAGATGAAAAAAGTTAAAAAATGTTAAAAAAAAAACTGTTAACATTATAGAGTTATTTTTCTACCAAAAGCTCTTTTATGATCTTGTTAAAAGGTTTTTTTTTTTTGTTTTTTTTAACGAAGGGGAACTGTGGGAATCTGCTACCAGACGAATGGGGGGAAGCGCACCCCCAGACAGTGTGGGGTTCAGCCTGACGACTGGGACCCACTAAACCCACAAACCCTTTTTTTCCANAAAGGAGTTTATTAAATTCGTTGATTGTTTCCTTTTCTTCATTGTGATGATTAAGGTTGATTGAATTCTTGGTGTAATCCATCTCCAAGTCGTAATTATCTTCAAATGACGTTATTAAACTTAACACCTTCTTTAATTGTTATCATATGTTAATTCTGTTTGATGGATTCTTTTCCTCAGGTGTTTAATAAATACTCAAAAACTTATAGTTTTCATATATTTTTTAATTGTTCAGAAACGTTTCAACCCTTCTCTAAGGTCATTTTCAATCTTTTGATTCAAAATTAGATGATGTGTACATTATTCCTCAAAAAAGAGTTTGTCAATAACGTCATTAAGTTTAATAACGTCATTTGAAGTTAATTTAATTTTAATTTAATTTTAATAATAATCCGTATGAAAACCACTAAGTGGTAAAACTTTGTCAAAATAAAAGATGAAAAAAGTTAAAAAATGTTAAAAAAAAAAACTGTTAACATTATAGAGTTATTTTTCTACCAAAAGCTCTTTTATGATCTTGTTAAAAGGTTTGAAGTCTAGACTTTTGATGTGAAGAGGAAGTGAGTTGTATAGTCGCAGTCCAATCTGTAGAGTGGAGCAGCGTTGGGTTGTGGAGAGTCGGCAGTATGATATTATCAAATTTTGACTGGATCTAGTATTATGTGAATGAGTAGAGTTGACCAGAGGTAATTCCTTAATACAGTTCTTTATATGAAGTAAACTACGGTAGATAAATAGAGAAGGAAGAGTAAGGCAACCCAATTTGACAAAAAACCCTTTACAGCTGTCCCTTGGTTTCAAACTAAAGATGATGCGAATTGCTGCCTTTTGTTTCTTGAATATCATATCGTGATAATCAGAATTGCCCCAAGAAAGGATGCAATAGTCGAGACGACTCATAAAGCAAGCGAAGAAAACTTGACGAAGAACTGCAAGAGAGGTACAATTTGACAGTCGGCGAAGCATAAAATTACAAGATGATAATTTACCAGCAAGGATATTAATGTGGGAGCGCCAAGAGAGTCTGGAGTCTAAATTAAGGCCAAGAAAATTAACAGAATCACTCCTAGGAGCGGTGAGAGAAAATTTAAGACTCTGGGTNTTTTTTTTGTGGGAGGGGCAGTGTTTTGTTGATTTTTGACACATTGTGACAGTTTTTTGACCAATCAATTAAACATTTTTACTTTTAAATTTATAATTATAAAATAAAAAAACCCCTGACATCTAGGTTGGAGAGGGGAGGCCTACTCGCAGATCCACTAAACAGTGCAAGTCTACTAAACAGTTAACAGTTCACTCGCAAAATTACTAAACACTAATCACTAAACACACACTAATCAAAGTGTAAACGGGCCTTTAAGCTTATTATTTGCAAGTAGTTTATTTTATTGTCATAAAATTAAATAATACTCCATACTTAGATGTTTTTTTTTTGTTTTTCTTTCCAACCATTTTTCTAAAAATTATTCGTTGATACCCTTTAAAATAAGAGTAGTTTGCTCTTAGGTAACTGTTTAAAGTTTTTAAAAAACTAATCACTCTGTATGTAAAATCAAAATTATATCGCCATTTGTAGAGCTTTAGGAACAAGCAGAAGTTTTTCTAAAGAATGACTTTTTTTCAAAAATTAAAAAAAAAAAGAACCATTTTTCCTCTTGTATACTCTACCTTGGGACACTCTTTTAGTGAATTTTCAAAGAAAATTAAGCTATTGCAATGGCTTAAAAATTTACCCCATCCAAATTTTAAACCAAATTTTTCTTATATTATCATAAGCCAATAATACGCATATTTCTTTGAGAATTCACCCATTAAGTCATGGTGCATGACTGGAATTATTTTATAATATAAAATTGACGAACTTACTGAATAACTGGTTCTGGAATATAATCACCCACGGCAGGCTCAATTCTAGAACCAAAGAAGTTGTACTTTCTGGTTTCATTAGGGCTACTTTCCTTTCCTTCTTTATAATTAGCCTGCAATCAAAGCAAAACAAGCAAGAGAGTAGTCAAAAATATTTAAAGCTATAAAAATTGTTCATGTAAAAATAATACAGTAGAACCTTGTTTACACGACCCTCAATAACACAACAACCTCTATTACAAGTTCAATTTTCAAATCCCCTTGAGATTGCCATAACACATAATGTTAAATTAACCTCTATAAGGCAACTATTATTATCCAAACAGCCTCAATTAACACGGATTTTTTTCCAATTCACAACGTAACTCAGAACCTCTATAACAAGTCGTTTTGAGAAATCAACCTCTATAACACGACTCTATACAGGAATGGGTCGACCTTGAACAAGTCTGGCCTTGAAAACCCCACCCCTCCCCGCTCCTAACATTCTATTAACCTCTATAACATGACTAATAGCCAAAATAACCTTGATAACACGACCCTCAACAAAAAGAGCACCTCGATAACAAGACTGTTTCCCTAATCCCCTTGAGACACTTCTTATCAAGGTTCTACTGTACATTATTTTTATGGAACAGGGTTTCCCAACCATTTTGACGCTGCAACCCTATAAATTCCTCCTTAACATTTTTGCGACCCTACCTGAATATAGTGTCTTGCATACCCTAATGATTGCAGGTATATACATGGCACTAAGAGTCTGAATTCTACAAAAACTATTACTGGAAAAAGAGCACCTCGATAGCAAGACTGTTTCCCTAATCCCCTTGAGACACTTCTAATCGAGGTTCTACTGTATTAAATTATTAACATGCAATGCACCAAAGTAATAGGCAGGTGTTTATTAGATCACATGAAACAAATAGTATTTGACATCGGTGGATACAGTCAATGTTATTGACTATGAATTAAAAAAATTAACATTAGAAAATATTATTTCTAGCGTGTTTAGAGACAAGGGGACTTAAAATACCTAAAAAATATTTGATTGTGGCAGCAGTTAGACTCTTACAAACTCTGATGAAAACTGCTTCTAGGGTTGGGAGAGAAAGCTATCGAGAAGAATTTTTGGCCCTGTGAACGAGGATGGAAGATGGAGGCTTAGGTGGAACAAAGAGCTACATATTCTCTAAAAGGTTCAGCAAACTGAACCAGGTGAACTGAACGTTGAGATAATGTCAGAGAATAGGATGGCTAAGAAGTTTGCATGATGGTAAACCTGGCGGAAAAAGACTTTGAGTGTCCAAGACTGAGATGGCTAGATCAGGTGGAGAACAATCTGAGATGGCTAGATCAGGTGGAGAACAATCTGGCATGGCTAGATCAGGTGGAGAACAATCTGGCATGGCTATATCAGGTGGAGAATGATCTGGCATGGCTATATCAGGTGGAGAATGATATGAGATGGCTAGATCAGGTGGAGAACTATCTGAGATGGCTAGATCAGATGGAGAACGATCTGGGATATTTAGATCAGGTGGAGAACTATCTGAGGAGGATAGGGATGATGATGATGATGGCAGCAATTAGGAAGAGGGGATTTGGTCCACTTACTAAGTCTAAAATTAAATGCTCGGTGAACATTTTGGAACTGACTGAATGCCAATGCCAACACTAATGTGGACAGAGGTACAACCATAGGCTTTGCCTATGCGGCTTTGCCAACGGCTAGTATGGACACGGCTTTACACATACACTTGGCATGATCATTAGTGTATAATATTGCTGTGCTAAGCCAAAAAACCGTATCTACCGTTTTTTTGGACAAAAAAGTTTTGAGATAATCGACTTTAAAGTTTTCAAAGTTTAAAGGCTTATAACTCCCTTATTATTTGTCCGATTTTTTTTATTATTTGATATCAATGAATTAAGAATTTTATTCTCTTTAGAGCCACATTTGTTTTACTTAAGTTAAATAAATACATTTTTGGGGGGATCAAATTTATGAAAACACCTGTAGATAAGGTGATTTCTATCTGAATATAACAGGTTTAACGTAACTGTGGTGTATGTTGACTGTGATTTCAGAAGTGAAATTACCGTATCTACCGTCAGATACGGTCTTTTTCCTTCTGATTTGTCACTTAAGGCAATTCTGCTTAGTAAATTGTCCTTAAACACAAAAACCTCAACTAAAAATCTCTAATTTCTCGTATTTAGGATGGAGATACGGCTTCGGGACCATCAAAAACGGCAAAAATGACCCCCTCAAAACC
Organism: Gerris buenoi; assembly: GCA_001010745.2. Classification (NCBI taxonomy): domain Eukaryota; kingdom Metazoa; phylum Arthropoda; class Insecta; order Hemiptera; family Gerridae; genus Gerris; species Gerris buenoi. Next base: position 97,233 of record KZ653021.1, read on the forward strand.
CTATATAGGTCAAAACCTCATTTTTTGACAAAAATGACAGATACGGTTTTTTGGCTTAGCATGGCAGAATATGTCTTACCTCCTTGGGAATCATCACCAGATTAGTTTCAGGTACGATTTTACTATCATCCCTAAAATGTATAAATTATATCGTTATTATCTCACAGATGTATAAATCTTACAAATGAACTGTTTTGACAAAGGAATATAATCTCTTAAGTGTAATTGAGCAAAATTAGGCCACCAGGGATTCTCAACTGTATGGATCACTGTAGAATAGCCAAAACTTCATTTAACATTTTAATTTTACATAAATATGTTACGATATTTACATATACACTTAATTTGAGAAGTTCTCTATAAAAAAAAAACAACATAAATCTCAATCAATTATGTAAAAAGTAAAAGAGGTAATTTATTGTTATTCTTAATAACTGAAAAACAATCAATGGCTGAACTGAAGGAGATGATACGGTCGAGAATCGCTTGGCGGCACAACTTTGCTTAATTTATACACTCATTATGTCCAAACCATGTGACATCATTCAAAACATCTTATTTAATAATAAATATTCCATGTTAAACAGAAGTTATGTCGAGAATACATATTAATCAAATGTTGAAACTTTGAATAAAATTGCGGGAAGTTTTCATCGCTAATTCAGATATATTCTGAAATGACAACAATGTAAAAGAAGCACGTTCGTTATCATTTTCAACTCACTTCTTGACAATTCTCGATGCTATCGAGGTTCATTTTTGATGTCAGGTTGATAAATACGCATCGCTCGTCCAAACAATAAATAGAGATCACATGAATGTCAAAGGCATCGTTTAAAAAAATATAAAAACTACATTCTAGTGGTCACTAAACAACAAAGCCACACATCGTAAAGGTCTTGTTTTTGGATTTGGCATGTGACAGCTGCTCCAGTCTTTATCTTATTATCAACCAGACTATCAAAATTCCCTATATTTGATTTTAATAAAAAAAAAAACTAAATTAAGACCTACTATTTTTGTTTGTTTTTTCCGATTACTGATAACAGCCATAAACAATGGATAAAGGTGTGTTGTGTTGACAAAACAATTTCTTGTTCTTGATTACAGTGTCTGAGTCTGAGTCTAATATATAATAAATAAGTAAAGTCTTTATTTAAATATTTATTTACTTTTTGTTAACATGTTCGTTGTTAAAGGTTCTTAGTTCTTTTTTAATCTGCGTGTTGAAACTTAAGTGATTTGCCTGGTACTTTTACTTATTTCAAATTTAATTGTCTAAGCTTAATTTTGAAATAGTTTTACCTGAACGTGTGGACAAAGTGAGAGTTAATTATCATTTGACATGGAAGCAAAAAGGCCTGTGAAGATAGATGGTTCCACAATCACAAAGGAACAAGTTGAACAGGACAAATACAGGAAAAAATGTAAAAGAATCAAGAGATTGATCAAAGATTTAGTTTATGTAAGTACTTCAGTATTATATTAAGTCTTTGAGGACTAAGGTATGTATTGTAAAGTTGTTGTTGCCCAGGTCTGGGTTCCAAACCAGATTTGTGATATGTTCCACCCTGGCCGGAAGTGTTTTCTATCTTGCGCACTACAGTCTTCGCCAAACTAGAATTAGTGCGTGGACAGGGCGGGAAAAACTAGCAAATAGGGTGAGGAGCCAATGAGAGCTTGAGATTTTCCCCAACAAAAGGTCGCGCCGACTAGGCAAATATACATGGCTCTAGTGGAGGGGAGAGGCCCTCTGGATAAACGCTGCCTCACCCCTACCCACAGACCTTGTGGCTTTATTTTTTCCCCCAGAGAGGTTGGCCAATCTGTGTGTCACTCAATTTCCCACACTGTCAACGCACTATTTCTAGTTTGGTGAAGACTGTAAATGTATCACACATTATAAGCTGTTATCTTGGCTAATTCGGATTGTACATGCCATCGAAATTTCTTTGAGTTGGACCTCTACCTGGTTTATATACAGGAGGGTTGTTTTTCTTCAGCAAATGAGTGGAACACCGCGAATCGGCTATTGGAAATTCAAAGGTAAACAAAATTAAGGTTTTTTTAATTTAATATGCGGGATTTTATCAACTAACCTCAAAGTGGTGGCACGTACAATCCGAATTTACCGTTATCTTTTTCTCCTACCCATAATTAAGCTTATTAATAATATAGTTTTACATAATGACAATATATAAACTTAATTTTATAGTTTTACTTTTATAAAAATGGAATTTGTTTAAAATTATGGTTGCTACATGAGTATATATATGTAATAATTTCCATCAAGGATAGGTAAATGTAAGTAAAAGGCTAAAGAGAATTGAATGGTGCCATCAAATTTTGTATTTCAATTTGGATCTCTACTTGGTCCATATGCAGCAAGGTTGTTTTTCTTCAGAAAATGAGCTTGAGTTTTTAGATTTTTTAACTTATTTGTGTTTGAAAACATTAGTTTTTCTTGGTCAACAGAATGTTTAGTTTTTACAATTGGATTCTGTTAACACAAGTGATTAACAAATACATATTATTATCTACTAGTATTAGTAGGGGAGAGCGGGGTTGGTTGGGACAGTGGGATGAATTAGACATTGCTGTTTTTTTTTTGTTGAAAAGAAGGTAAGATTAGCAACCCTGGTGGACCAGTCAGTAGCCCTTCAGTTGCTATTCAATCCCTTAAGTGGTCTGATGTGTTGATGATTACCATTAATTTTTTAAAAAAATAAATTCGATTTGGAGGCAAGCTATTGTAAAATTTGAGACCCACGTCGGAAGCTTTCCAGCCCCTCTGCAATATTCTTCGGAGTCTCTACTATTTTTACCTGTTAATGGATTTATTTATGATTAAAAATCACTTTGGTTGCTTACTGAAGAACAATGTAGTTGGTGCCAATGTAGTTTATGTTGTTTAACACTTTCGGCTCCGCTGGTGCAACTAGAGTGTCTTCCCGGGCGCCAAGTTTTTTTTAATAGAGCCATGACGCAACAGGTGCGTCATGCTGCGCGGGGTTATACCCTCGTCATGACGCAGACGTCTGCGTCATCGGCGCTGAAAGTGTTAAAAAAAAAAAAATAAAATAAAAAAAATAGTGTCGAGGGATTAGTTGGACAGTTAGTACCATTCATCCCCCACTGTCCCACTCATCCCCCATATCGCACACATATCATACCTATTTCTTCTTTTGGTTGCTTACTTTCTTACTTATTTAGTATTCCTTCTATTTAAGTACTCAAATGAATTGTTTTCATGATTTCAGTTGCAAAATCAGGAGTTTTGGTGTGTGTGCAAAGTATTCCACCCATTGGGATACATTGGACAGAGTGAAGGTTTTGGGAAAACAAAAAAATAATATGAAAATGTTTTTTTAAGTTGCTGTAAGTCTGGAATATGTTAGTTAGGATCTTTATGTATGATAATAAAAGTGAAAAAGTTCATGCAAAACTTGGCTCTCGTCCTAATTAACCCCACTCTCCCCTACTAGTATATAGTAATATCTACTATCTACTTTTCCACTTTTGTACCTACTATCTCAGAATTAAGGTGGCACTAGAAAACATAAGATATTGGTATAGAATAGAGTATAGATAGGTGGTTCTCTTACCTTGGACACTTAACCAAACATCTTCTCTTCATGATTATACTGATATGACAGCTGGTGAAGGCAGGAAGGGTGCTAAATAAAACGATTAAAAACAGTCTGCATTATTTTTATGGATTGTCGATTAAATCTTTGTACAAAATCTCGGTAGGTAAACAAAACTAATTGAATGATACAAACAGATTTGTAGCCCCCTTTCCCTTGTGTATAACACATTGGATCAAATACATCTGTCATACTTATCGGACAAAGTGATTTGTAAGAATATCTATTTATTTATTTTGATGATTACTTTCTAGGAGAATGGAGCCCTCTGTGATCAAATAGCTATTCTTCAAGAAAAAACACTTCACATGATAGATGAAAGGAATTATCTGTTCAAGAAACTTTATACTTACCAGCCTATATCTAAATCATCTGGTAATTATTGTTGCTTAATTTGCCTAATATTGATATTTGCCTAATATATTGATTGTTTTTAATTAAGCTAAATTTAGTAATGCACACATTTGTTGCTCTGAGCTATGTGTCTATAAAAATTATAGACTTCAGTAGAACTACAGAACATGGAGACCCGTCCTGAAATCTATTATCATCCAATCTATAAACTGTAAAGATAATATTTCTTCTTATAATTAGTACAGTAGAGTCTCGCTAATCCAGGATCATCGAAAGTCCGGATTAAACGGAATCATTTTTAAAATGTCTGTAAAACAAGCTTTTATAGGGTAAAACTATTAAAATCGAGGTTTTTATCGTAAAAATTACTTCTATAGTCTCCAAAACATGCTTGTACAACGTAGGTATAATGCACTATTTAAGTTGAGGGCTTTTCTTCTGTCACCTGTCCGAGTATCAAAATAATTAAAATAAAATGACAATCAATTAAGCAGGTGCAGGGATTGAAGGGACTTCCTGAGAAACAGGCTGTGTTCCGATATGAAATTCGAGAAACGATAATCATTTCACAAAAAGTTGAGACATTAGACATTGTCGGCTTGGCGAAATTTCATGGAACTGCGTTAAACCGCCGCTACATGTTTCTTAAAATCCTCTCCCCATCTCAGTCACGTATAATTTTATTTCCTGGAATACACTACCTTTGTATCTTCCGCCCTGCAATTCTATGGAACCGAAACAGATTTATCGATGTTCTTTCTTATTCCTAATTATTCTGTCTGTTTATTTTTAACAAAAATACCGGGTATTCCTCGTGTCGGAATGTAGGAATATACACCTGCAAACTAATAGAGACAATTAAAGCAGAAACCCCTTATAAGATAATCTTAACAATTCATAAATTAGAACAGGCCCTAGTTCTGTTTGTTTTTTTTTCTAGTTTTTGGCCCGTCCGGATTATACGGATGTCCGGTTTATACGGATGTCCGGATTATACGGACGTCCAGATTATACGGACGTCTGGATTATACGGACGTCCGGATTATACGGATGTCCGGATTATACGGATGTCCGGATTATACGGATGTCCGGATTATACGGATGTCCGGATTATATGGATGTCCGGATAAGCGAGACTCCACTGTATTAAGAGAGTAGACAAAGCCTACTAAACGTGTTTGCTTCTACTAATAACGACACTAATATTAATCCTATAATTTTCATAATTGCTTTATATGGTTTTCCTCAGCTGACAGTGATTTGATGGCAATCAAAGCTCAAGTTTCCTCTATGAGTTCAGAAAATCTTAATCAAAGTAAAAAACCTGTTGCTAAGAAGAAGACAGAGATTATATTATCTAATCAAGGTTAGTATACTGGTGTCATGAATATTGGTTGTAGGTGTACCGTCTAATAATATTATGTCTGGTAGTGGTAGTGGATCCTTTTAGGGTTCATAGAAAAAATTAGATTACTTCAATTATTTAATTTTGGCAATATTTCGGCCTGACCAGCCAGTTTCAAGAAAAAAAAAAAAAAAAAGTAGGTTCATTTTATCAGTTTAACTACAATAAAGTAAATTATAGTACATTACGCGTTGAGTGCAGATAGAAGCATTTTGCATGCGAGTGTGGAGTTTGCACTCGAGTTTTTTTTTCACATTTCACGTTTTTTTTCAGATGCATTTTTTTCAACTAATTTTTATTATATTAAGAGCTTAACTGGTGGTGATGGTTATTTATATCTGATATAAGAAGCAAAATTCCATAAAGTATGGTCACACAACTGCATATTATCCTAGAAATGCTATTGTCCTTGGATATTGGCTCCAGTTAATAGGCCAGTTTTTTTAGGTATTAAAATATTTAATTTTTAAAATGGTTACAATATCTAATCAGTTCATCCACTGATGGCCAGGGTTAAACTAACTTTTATTTAAAAAAGAAATAAAATAAAGTCTAGTTTGTTTAATGAGTTCAAATAGAATTGCATAGTATGATTTATTTTATAAAACGAGTATAATAATCTTTTTATCAAATAAAATATTGTAAACAAGTATATATTATTGATTGGTTAATAAAATTTGAGTAAATTTCAAAAAATCAACAAGTTGGCAATGAAAATCAGTTAATTTATTCGACTACGTTAGTGATGTAGATTATTATGACAAGTTTTTTTTTTTTTTTCATCAAAAATATTTGTTATAATGTTTAAAATAATCTATAGGACATATTTAAATTTTATTTTTTAAGTAAAATATTAATTAAAGGTATTTTGATGATAGGCAACTGCCTTTTATGTTAAAAACATACCTTCTTTAGCATCGGTAAAAAAAACATGCTCGTGAAAAAAAACAAAAAAAAAAAAAACACATTTTATGTTAGAAAAAAAACGTTACCTGAAAAAAAACCGTTTTTTTACATCTCTACCATCGGCCATTCTAACCCCTCAGCAATTCTAACCCCTTTGTAATGCTAACCCCTTTGCAATTCTAACCCCTTGGTGATGCTAACCCATCAGCAATTCTAACACCTTGGTTATGCTAACCCGTCGGCAATTCTAACCCCTTGGTAATGCTAACCCCTAGGCATTTCTAACCACTTGGTAATGCTAACCCCTAGGCATTTCTAACCCCTTGGGTACACTGATCCCCTCTAATGGTATTTAATCTTGCAAAGTACGGTAGAGTGTCGATTATCCGAACGTTCAATTATCTGAACTGGCTTCATGGAAAAAAAAAAGCCGCCGTTAAATTAATTCCTAGAAAAAGCTGTGTTAACTATATGGGATACCACATTTCGAAGAATTCATTTTGACGGGCTGACATTAACATTTATTTAACTATGAACTAACTTTTGTTTGTCTCTGTCATTTTTGGAATCATTTGCAGCATTTTTCCACTTAATACACCTTTCTATTCTGTTGATCGGTTATGTCAATGCTCACAGTTTCAAATCATTGATTGTGAGGTATACATTGAATTAGTTAGTGCGGTCAGATATTTTAAATAAAACTTACAACATGTTGACAAAAAGGCAAATCGAGATTTCTGGTGAAAAATTAAGTAAAAATAAAGTAAAAAAAATTAAGCACTCGAGAATACAACTTTTTTTTATGCCAAATTAGTCATAGATCATAAGAGATACAACTTTTATTACTTTTTTCACTATTTCGGTACCTGATAAATAAAACAAAGATGCTTTTTGCAGAATGTTTTAGTGAATTTGATTATCCGAACTTCCCCAAAAAATATTAGTTCGCTCTACTGTAGTACTAATTTAATGTCCCAGGTTATTTTAAAATTATTTATATAACTTTACAGAGAATCAAAATAAGTCTGGAAAACCAGTCAAGAAACCTATTCAAATAAAGAAGAAGAAGCCAGTTAAAACGATATCTTTGGACCCGTTAGGAAAACCTATCTTCCCTATTAAACTAGGAGAACTCACAATTCACTCCATTGGCGAGGTAAAACTAATAAACTATTTAATTATTACTATTATTTGTATGTTTTTTTGTGAAGCCTAACTATTTTAATAATACCAATTACACACCACTGTGAGTGTGGGTTAAACCACGTCTGCTCGGCCATCACTGAATCATGAGTGGAACGAGATGGGGTTCGATTCCTCGGCGTGAC
>KZ653022.1:0-17737 GCA_001010745.2 Gerris buenoi
TTTACTGTCGAGCGAAGCGAGACAGGAAATATTGCCAAGGTAAAGAAAAAACACTTCACAGTCGCGTAGCATATGCTATTTTTTCCGAGGTAGCAATATTATATTTTTTATAATCTTTGAATATTAAGAACGTTCGCACTATGTATGTGCGAACGTACATATTAGAAAAAAAATAGTTTCACATAGGAAATATTGTATTTAAACTTTATTTTTGCTCTATTGTAAAAAAGAACACTAAAATGATGTAAACGGTGAAAAATGTTTAGTTTACGGAACGATTAATTTAAGTTCGGAGTTGTGCCAACAGAATGCAGGAGAGTTGTCTCACGGAGCTGAAGTTTCAACGGTAGCAAAACCTCGAATCCTCAGTAACCACCCTCGAAAACCACCTAAGAACCATGTTGTAACATAGAACCAAAATGAAATCGATACTGTAAAACTTTTTTTATTTTGTCTTCCAAAATTAAAAGATAAAATTTAAATAGTGCCCATTAATTATAGTGGTTACTTGCCAGCTGACTTGAGCCTTGCTGACTAACAGGGGTACAGGATAACTAAGGAAGTAAGCTGACTCGGGAAGGGGGTAATTGGGCTTGCCGCAGTAGGAAAGGTGGCGTCAAGAAGCTCGATACTATATCCGGGAGCTAGCAATATGCAGGAGGTAGCTTGTACACACCTTCGTAGAAACCTCTCTCCCTAACCAACCGTAACGTAAACCTACATAATAATCAATAAAGCAAAAAGTTAACTATTATCATTTATTACTATACCAGTGTACAGTGTACGTCGGTACCTAATTCATCTAATTTCATAATAATAAGTTGCAAAAGTGTTATATAAATATATATGTATATATTTATTACTTTCTCATATAAAGAGAAAGTATTGTGATGGCGAGAAAATTAGATTTTTTGATTCTGATGGATTTACACGTTTTGAGGTCCCCTGAGTCCAAAAAAGTGGTTTTTAAAAAATGTCTGTCGTCTGTCTGTGTAAACACCAGGAGCCTAAACTACTAGTCCGATTTTGACGAAATTTTGCATACATGTTCAGAAAAATCATACCCCGAGGCGAAATCAAGAAATGAATTTAGCCCCAAATTTGGGGGCGCTACCCCCCAAAAACTCTGAAAAAACGTGAAAAAAAATTATTTCTCAAAAATGGTTCCGACGATTTTGATTAAAAAATTCTATACCTAATGCAATACGAATCTAATGATATAAACTGTTTTCCCAGGAATAATTAGTTCCTGAGAAAATAGTTTAAACGTGGAGAGAGAGAGGCCGGGTTCGATTCCCTGTCGAGGAGAAGTTATTTTTATGATATATTTTGATCAAATGCTCAATAATAATTAAATGTACATACGAAAACTAATAAATGAAAAACACTGTGCCAAGTAATTATGAACTCGTTTATCGTATATGACAAAGTTTGTCCGAGTTGTCTCTGACCGATTTATTTTCTATTTATTGTTTTGAAAAATATTTTAAGGTCTAGAGTTAATTATAGAGGGGATTTTAAGAGAACAGCAATAGGGTTAATGGAAACGTTGATGATCACGTGGAACATTGCTCCGAAGATACTAAAGATACTAAGGATTCAAATCGAGTTTGATGACGTCAAAGTACCCCTTCAATACAGGCATTCGACTAGATAGTTACAGAAGCCATCGAAATCGAGCAGCGAGGAAAACTTGGGTCGAGTTTTCAGTTTCCCCTTTGCCGAACGTGAAAACCCTCGGTCGGCTTTCGAGCCGAGATCAAAGCGGAGGGAAAGCCTGCCGGTGCACGAGCCAACCGTCCGAATCCGACACCGTCACAGCCAAATCCCCACGTAACGGCCACATCTGAAATCTCACCGACCTTTGATCCCGTTAAATTTAGAATTAATTATTCCGATTGTAATTACACAAGCAGTTCCAGGAGAGATGCAGGAGCCCAGATTTCAAGTGGTCATGCAACACCAGCGCAAATCAAATCCCCCTATGAGGGTACATAACAAATTTAACAATAAAAAAAAAAAGTTGTTAATACAATTAAAAACAACTATATTAAACATTCCTCTAACGCTATCACAACATAATAACTTTGAAAAAATAAGTATTAAATACCATTAATAAATAGTTATATTAAATTTAAATTTAATTTTTCAAAGTTATTATGTTGTGATAGAGTTGGAGGAATGTTTAATATAGTTGTTTCAACTAATAGTATATTATGTTACTAGGCTGTGAAGTGAGTTTTTTCTTTACCGCGGCAATTACATTTACTGTCGAGCGAAGCGAGACAGGAAATATTGCCAAGGTAAAGAAAAAACACTTCACAGTCGCGTAGCATATGCTATTTTTTCCGAGGTAGCAGACAATGAAAAAACATTAAATATTAATCAATAATCAATATAATAATAACAAATATTAGTTCAAACTTAAGATTTAAAAAAAAGAAACCTTAAAAAGAGGTTACATTATAAGAAAAGATAAATAAAACGCACTGCCATCTAGCGGAATTCAATCGTCTTTTCACTAAGAAAGTAGCGCTAATGCGGAAGTTTTGATAACTGCTCGGAGTAAAGAAAAAAAATTTTAAGTCCACGTAATGAAAAAATTGATTTTAGCTTTGTTTGTTTGGCTCTAAAGTTACTAGTTCACAGCCTACCACGGAAAAAATTATTTATTAATTTGTTATGTAGATAGGGGGGGGGGGGGATTATGAAAAACCTCATAAAGATTTGTTTTGAATCGTTTAACTTTTTCACACACTGAATCGTAAGTAGTTTTTATATGTTAACAAACTTTATGTGCAATGAAATTGTTGGAATGCATGTGAAAAGTCCAAGAAAATATTTATATTCTAGGTCAAACTATTCATGTTAATATACGTATGTATATGTAATTATGTTCTAGTGGGTGAGACATTGTGTGATTGTTCTATAGAATAAAGACAAAGACTGAAGGTATCCTTACTTAGGACCAACACCTTTCAAAATACAAAAGCAAAATGAAAACTAACTAATGTCGATAACATTTTTGGAACGAAGTTCCTTATGGTACGTTCTGGAGCCCGGGAGTGAATCAGAAAAAACGACCAAAATCACCGTCACGTAATCTGCCGATGACAATAACTTGAGTAAAGTAAAAGATCACCGACTTAGTTGAAATTTGGTACACATGTTCATTTTACCAATGTCCAGAAGTTCGTTGGACAACGTTATCCGCCCAAGCGTTCACGCGCAACTGCGCAACGCTCGCGTAAACGTAAGCTTCAAAAATGTTAAGACGGGAAAAAGTAATATTAAGGAAGCCTGTTACTTGACTTGTTTTGTTTATTTTTGTTATATATGTCAAAATGTCACTTCATTTTGTAAATATAGAAAATATAATCACGGTCTTGTTAAAAGTAAAATTGATCCGTGCTGACGCTTATTTCAATATGTGTATTAGGTATATTATTATAATACTGCGTACTTAATCCAAGAAAAAAGTCTAACTTCATCTATTTAACGAGACAAACAACTTTTTTAAATAATTTTATTAGTAAAACGAATACTGACACTGTTATGAAATAATAAAGATCGCTAAATTTATTAGAGTGGACCTAAACGTTTAAAATAAAGAAAACAACGTTTATACCGATATCTTTCATTCTAACGTATAATAACGATTACAATGAAACTTCTTACACATTGTCTTAAGTACAATTGAAACAGGCATGTAAAATTTCATCCTGATACAAGCAGAAGCTTTAAAGTAGGGAAGAGGTATATTTTATATATTTTAAATTAGTATGCCGGGAAGGTAGAAAACAGTCCTATTTAAATCCAACATCCTATAACTAACATACTCTTTTACTATAATGAACTCATCTTGATCAACGTTTTTCTTATATTCAATATATATTTTATTGTTAGACGCTTACTTTTATGATACAAAGAATGCTTTTCTTTTAACTTTTCCTTAACTCTGCTAGGTACAAACAGTTCGTTACTTTTAATTTTGCTTCTTTTCAACTCAGCCATGTATAAGTAGTTAGCAATAAGTACTTAGCAGAGTGTGATTTTATAATTTATATTTAATGAAAAATGTAAGAAACTTCGTTCCTACCGGGTGTCCCGCGACACCACTCGTATTTGTTTTATTACTCCTTATCAAAAGTGAAGACAAATATATTTTAAATTTCAGAGCAATGCACTAAAACTGAAATTGAAGCAACTTTTGATGACAATCTTACATAATCTCTGATTGGTGAATAGTTATAAATATTATTAAAACATGAATGAGAATTAGTGACGTAACCAGTTGTCAAACTTTGTGTCGAATGAGATAGATTCCACAATAACAAGTTTTTACAACAAGACTTTCATTTTTTTGCAAAATCAAAATATTTTTCGATCTATTTCATTTTTAAAAAGTTCGATTCACTTCTTCAATGACTTATAATTTGAGTATTGGAATTTCTGTCCGTTTCGATCGGGAATGCCCAATACCTGTATTTGTATAAATAATATATAACTCACCTGCGTTAAAAGTTAACGATTAATTATTTTTTTTGTAAAAGTCTTTTCTAGTGTGAGTAGACTTCAATTAATAAAATTAAAGCACATTATGCCTATTGTTGACTATTACACGCCGTCATTAGTATATTAAAATCATCGATAGAAAAATATGTCACATTAAAGTTAAACGATCCTTTAATTAGTTACAATGAGAAAATCTTTTATATAATCGAGTAGTGTCCCGACGACGACAACTCACCTCTAAATGATTTATAATCTTTTATATAATCGAGTAGTGTCCCGACGACGACAACTCACCTCTAAATGATTTATAACGTTAAAAATTGATGCGCCATAAGCTGGTATCGAACCCGGGGTTCCTGGGTGAAAGCCAGATACTTAACCAATTGCGCCATACCTATATAACGAATATCGGAGCACAAAACTTCCTATTTAAATGTTTTAATTTTAATTATAACTGCATAAAACTTACTATTTAAACAGTAAATATCTCTTTAAATATCTATTTTAATTATAACTAATTATCTCTCAGCTCTTTTTCTCAACCATATTTATTATTCTGCCCGTTATCGGCTAGTTATATATAAAATGTAATCGGATAAAACATGTAAACGTTGTTAATAAGGTAGTGACTCAGTCACGTAAAGGTTCATGAGACAGGGAAAAACCTGCAAAGTCTTACTTTCTGCAAAAATTAATTGCAAAAAGCCTCTTTAAATTACGAGAAAAAAAAATTGTTCTGATCATTACTTTCTAACTTTGTCAATTTTCTTATATAAAGATCCAAACTTGTTAAGATAAGGTAAGAAATGATTCCTTGCCTTTATTTAAATGATATTTCTATTGTATTATAGGTTATGTAACAATATATTTTTAAAAAAAACATTAGTATTTAGATTTTTCGATGTTTTTAGGCATGAATATGCCCCGGAGAGAGGCGAAACATTAGCCGAGTTAAGAATGATTCACCTTAGTTCAATCTTTAATCTATTAATCTTGATCGACCCACATAAAAAACAAAGGTTAAATTATTTTTATTTTTATCTAAAAATCTGTGTATGGGAGGTAAAGGGCACTATGTGCCAAATTTAAATTTTTCGGGAGAGCTACTTTATAATGATTTTTTTTTTTACTTATTTTACCTCCCCAGCATGTTGGTTCATAGTGACTATTCCAACTGGCTAAATCCGTGAGATTTAGTTTTAGGACATTATATACTTGTACCTCTAAAAAAAGGGGGGGGGAATGAATAGGAAACTGTTAAAACCTCAATTTCGTAAAAAATGGAGATATTGCTCTTTACCTCCCATACACAGATATCTTATTTATTGTAATGCAATATAGATGGTCAGTCATACTTAGTTCATTGTTGGTATCATATTTCCTAATTTCAACCTTCTGCGCTCAGCTAAATTTAAATTACTAGGNTATTATTATTATTATTACCTCTAATTTTATTTAAAAACATAAATTAAAATATCATAAATATCTTGAACATATAATTAAGTGAAATACGCATGAAGACAACGCATGTAAACATTTTTATTATTATTAATTTCGTATGATCAGCGGGACAAATCTTACTTTCTTTTGTAATTTGTACACGACTGATTATGCTCAGGTCACACGAGCGAAAGCTTTAGAAAACAATTATTAATATTAATCTCTTAATCGTTTATTTGCAATTTATTTTTTCTCACAGTATTCCGTGTCATTCGAATTAAATCGTATTTCCCCTCGATAAGTTAGCGAGAGGAAAAAATAATTTGAAAAATGTGAAAAGAATTTAATAAAAATAAAACAAATTTTCGATACCCGTGTTAAAAACGAACGAGGGGGGGGGGACTCTGGTATCCATAAGGATATATAATATAAAATGAAAGATAAATATTAAAAATTAATTATTTTGTGGGATACCTCAGGGAAACTATTTGATCATAGACTTTTTATTCTTCACACTTTTGTAGTATTCAAGAGTACTANGGGGGGGGGGAAATGAATAGGAAACTGTTAAAACCTCAATTTCGTAAAAAATGGAGATAGTGCCCTTTACCTCCCATATACAGAAATATTTTTAGAAAAAAAAAGTTAATCTTAATGAGAAGCTTTTATTTATTAAGGGCAAAAAATAATAAAATCTAAATGGGACGCGTGCATCTCCTCTTAAAATTTTGCAAGTTCAATGTACGGATATTGAAATATAAATGAAATTCATTATAATACATTTTCTTCAAGAGGGAAATGAGAAAAGAAAACGACGCCTAGGCAAGCTCATTTACTTATGGAGGCTGGTTATTACATTAGTTCCACCATTAACCCAGTTTCTCAAAAATTAATAATTTAAACTATCCTTAAGGGCTATATCCTCCCGAGCGTTAATTGATATTGCAAATTGCCTTAGCTTAAATATTGCTTTTTACAGAGACTGTTGGAGTGAGCGTCAGCTGCAAATAAGCATGTCTTGTCTTCAGAAGAGTTGAGAGTCCCTTACTTGACTATATTAAACTTGTTTCGGTTCTATCTCATGTCTCATGTTCTCAATAAAACTTTGCTCACAAAATCAATAGCTCACTTAAAGGCAAATCAAGTCGGCAGTATATTCCCTTTACTAGAAATCCTTTTCTAGGCGTACCTTACTAAGGCAACCACCCATTTTGGCCCAAGACACTGAAATCTATCATTTTATACTTTTGCCCTACATAGGGAGCAAAATATTGGAGATAGAACAAAAAGTTAAGTTTTTCACCGTAGAATCCAAATTTGCAAAAAAAAAAACTGTATATTTATGTATTTACATTAACAAAATTAAGAGAAATCGTTTAACCCTTATTGTCGATTAATTTTTCATTAATCCAGTGGTAAGAGAAAGAAACGAAGAAGAGAAAAATCAAAATTAATACTTAGTAGTTAGATTTTTAAACTGATTGATCAGGGTTCTAAGAGTTTTCAAAAGTCGATAAAATATGTACTAAGCCTGTTTATGTGCCAGTAGCGTTTCACAACTTGGCATATGTAACGTCAACATGACAAAAAGTTCCTTACAACGTTACACATAATTAAAGCCAAGCTTGCTATATGACCTTGTTGGACCATATGTGTTAGCAAGGCAAAGTGACTCCAAGTTGTATATATGTTCACAGATTTTCCCTTAGAATTAGTATAGGAGACGATTTCGGCTTATAAACATTTAAACAATTTCGCACGAGGATACATAGCTGTATACGACACTGCATAATATATATATATATTTTTTTTAAATCTTAATATAAACACCGTAGGAAATCTTTTATTTATCGAATACCGTTCCGACGATTTTCATTTTATAAATTTTAAAATGTAGTCCGTTTAAATTCGAATCGAACGATATCAGTAGTTTTCTCGAGAAAAATATAGTTTTCAAGATTCCAAGATATTGATGAAAAGAAATCTGATTTTGTTGAAGATCTCGAAAACAAGAAGTTACTGGGTATAACCGAGATCATATGAGAAAGTTAGTCCGAGTTGCCTCGGGCCTATTTTTTCTGCTGAAAATTTTAATAACAAGAATTCAACTTTTCGATCATTCGATTGTTTATCGGTATCATTCACCCGTAACATTTTCGACGACTTACTTTGTGAGAGACGGATCGAGTAAAAAAAGTTATTCGGGATAAGAGAAAAGCTATTTCGAACTTCCTTTACGAAGATTTAAAGAAATTAGATACCACGTTTGAAAGTAACATTGAAGAAGATTAATTTCTTCTTCACTGTTACTTTCAAACGCGTTCTACTTCGAACAGTCGAAGAAAACAATAAATTAGAGCATTTGAAGCAATTGAACTGCGTAATGTGTGACTTATTGAGCTAAGACGGCAGTTTGAACAGGAGTATGAGGAGAGTCACCGGATGCAAGAAACCATTTTGGGGTATAATTATATCATTTCCTCTTGTACAAGGAATGAAAGTACAAAAATAATGAACAGTTGATAGAAAGTGATTCCGGAAAAAGAACCTTTAAACTGTCCGCATTCTACATAAAGCCATTTTCAGGGCAAGTTCAGGCTTGGGTTTGCGAAACAGTTTGCGAGAATTCATATATATACAACAATAAGTGATAAGTGATTGTGATAAATTTGCTATGTTGTTACAGAGTAAACAAGACGGCAATAGGGCAAGTGAATTTGTAAAAATTTGCCCTTTTTCGGCTACCAATTACAGCAAGGTTATAGTATCCCAAAAAACAGATTTGGACGAGAAGTGTATGTTTATGTTAGACAGTTATTGACTCTAGTAATAGAAGATTCCTCTGATTCCAATATTTCACTCTCAACTGTTTATTACAAGCTTGAATGTCAATTGAGAGCCTTTGAGTCATTAGGAGTCCCCAGTGGTAAACATGCATCCATTTTATTCCCAATGGTAGAGTCTTGTTCGCCTGTAGATATGTTGGCGTAGAGCTTGGCAAAGGAGTAATCGTTATCAAGAAAAAAAAAAAAAAATCTGAGACTGGTTATTCACAACATTTTAGACCTGACAGCTCAAGATCATTTAGATAGCCTCTTGTCATTTGTTAGAGCTGATGTTGAGCGTGAAGAGTGAAGAGAGTATCACCGTAGCAGTAAATTTGGCCAGAGTGATTAAAAGAAAATGGTCAAACCTAACTTTACAAAGACCTCTCCATCTACCGCAGCTGGAGGTGGTTTGAATAATCTGTTAAATAGAGAAACCTTAGCCAACTGTATATTGAGTTCTCTAGATCTAGAGCACTTCGCTGGGGAGATTTGTAAAAATGCTTAAGAGGAAAAAAGAAGCTTTTAATGAGAGAATGTTTTTTGTCGCCTGTGCAGACGCATGGAACCAAAACTACTGGGCCGATTTTGACGGAATTCATAAAAATCATACCCCGAGATGAAATCTAAAAATTAATTTCTGCTTCAAATTTGGGGGCGCTATAACTTCAAATTTGTCTGAGTCGTCTCGAACGGATTTTTTCTCACTCAGTCTTGCTTCAGACCTCACGCTTACTCATAAACACACTACTACAACCGAACAGACAACTCTCCTACATTCTTTCTATACTGTTTTGCATGCTTTATTATACTTTTTTTTAATTATTCATTCTAAATCCGACCGATAACTAAAAGGACTATGCTGTCAGTAGTGTCAGTAGCTCAAAGGATCTTCGTTGCAATTGGATTTTCCTGCCCTGTTACCTTATTGCCAAAGCTTCTTTTAGAAGAAGCCTGGTCTCAAAAGATATCGTAGGATGTCCCACTTGACGGTTGTATAAAACATAGATTTACAGTGGTTTGAAGAATTAGACTATACTTGAAAGAGGTGAATCATCACAGACGGCAAAATTAACAAACAAGTGTCTATCCCACGTCTGGAATTGCTCGCTTCCACTATTGGAGCTCGACTCGCATTATCTGTTATTAAAGGTATGTCAGAGGACTTAAATCAAAATATGAATGTACATTTTCGGACGGATTCTTCAACTGTTCTGCCATAGTTTTTTTTTAGTTTTTCCAGGAAAAATATAGTTTCCAAAATATTAATAAAAATCGAACACGAAATATAAACAACCACTTTCTGAGCACTATAAAATATATACAGGGTGACCGGCCAAACTTCAAGCCAACCGGAAGTTATCCAGCCAAACTTCATGGTTAGTTTTTATGGCCAAATTGGACCATAAAATGTCGGGAATGCATATGTCCATTTCTCAATAGTATCGAGATATAGTTTCTCGAGATATCGATTTATTTCCTTTTTTTTTAAGTGATTTGACGAAAATTTTCAAAAAACGCCTAATATCTAAAAAACTAAATGAGATAAAGAAATTAGGCTAAGGATCAATTTTAAAGAGTATAAAAAAGCCTTTCAGAATCACTAATTTATTTCCAAATAATCAGCTGCTAAGCATCTTTTAAGTCCTGTTATAAAAAATGTGGATTTTTTAATAATCGACCACGAAATTCTACGAGTTTTCTACTCTTAATTGAGGGATGAAGGAAGTGTGTCGATTTCAGGAAAAACTTCTGCTTTTCATAAGCTTTCAAATAGTATAATTACCCATTAGTGCCAATATTGCCATATGGCAACGCAAAAATGCGTTTCTTTGTTTAGGTGTATCTCTCTATATAATATTAATTAAATTACGGTAACACAGTTTTTCTGTTCTTAAGACCCTTCTAATATTTTAATTTAATTTAATTTAATTAACATTTATTGAATAAATATTTACATAAAAACATATTAATTACTTCATAGATATTATATATACACATTTCAAATCGGCCTACGGCCGTGGCACCCATATCTGGGTTTTGAGTTGTCAATAATAAATATCCCTAACTAGTTTATCCATGATATGAATTTGTTATTATAGTTTATTATATTTTGGTTAATTTTTATACAGCCACACANGCTATTGTGATTTTTTATATTCTATACCTGGATTTCTTATTCTTAAATAGTTTAAATTATTTATGTTATAAACTTTTTTTTATTCTGATTCAGTACTGCCTAATTTGGGGTCAAAGTCGAGTGTTGCCGTATGGCAACATTGGCCACTCAGAGTATATAAGAACTTCACCTTTATTTTTAAATTATTAAGCGTATAAATTTGAAATTAATGGAAAAAAAATCAAAAAATGCTAATAACTCGAATACAAGTAAAATTTGGACCCACATTTGGAGGGCATTTTTTGTTGCAAGGTGTTTTATGATAAGAAGTGTATTATTTGAGAATTTTAATGAAAAAGTCCAAACATTTTGTACTTTTAAATATTCTTTGAGAAATCTCGAAAACGAAGCTTTTCCGGAACCATGTTTATAGGAACTTTTTCGTTCAGCTTCAAATTTCCTATAAGAAACCCGAAGTGTTGTGGTTTCGTTCGGGAAAACCTTTTTTGCATTTGTACAAGAATTGGTTGCAGAAGTTTTTCCTGAAATCGACACACTTCTAGCATCCCTCAATTAAGAGTAGAAAACTCAGGAATTTCGTGGTCAATTATTAAAAAATCCACATTTTTTAATGTAACAGGACTTAAAAGATGCTTAGCAGCTGATTATTTGGAAAAAAGTGAGAGAATCTGAAAGTTTTTCTTATGCTCTTTAAAATTGATCCTTAGCCTTTCGTGGAACACTAAAAGAAGAGAAATAAATCGATATCTCGAGAACTATTGAGAAATGGGCTAATGGGCATATCCTTACTCGACATTTTTTTGTCCAATTTGGGCATAAAAACTAACCATGAAGTTTGGCTGGATAACTTCCGGTCACCCTGTATAATAATAAATATTTAAATTAAATATATATAATTTTATTTAAATTCAGGCATGCTATCTATATGATGAGAACGTTTTGATGGTATTTGTCGTAGCGATTTATACAAGAAGTTTTAGTTGTTTATCTCGTCACAATATGTAATATTTACATATGTATTTTTTCTTTACTCGAGATCCCCTCCCCCCCCCGTATTATCAGAATTTTGTTTATTTTTAGTCCTCGTTTGCTCGGATTATCGAGACTAGTGTAGCTATAAGAAAATTCCTGTTGTAGTTCTAATTTTTTGTATTAGGATTAAATCTTGCATTAATAGTTCTACAAAAATTTTGATGTGATGGTTAGAGTTTAACGGGTCCAAATAAAATAAAGTTGTCCCATACACAAACTCTTTGACAAATTCGATCAAAATATTTGTCTAATGAAGCGGTACTTGTGAGTGACACTGTTCTAAATGACGGATTACTGTGGGAGCTAATGATTGATCAGATCGGTATCGGTATCAGTATTAAGTGATTATAGTTGGTTCCATGGGACCATTAGGAATTAATTACAGGTCTAATCTAGCAACACGACACCATTTCTCCATCAAGAATTCTTGGCTGATAATCAGTCCATTATCAGTAAACCGATAGTATCCAATTAGTCATAACAGGTTCGCTATAAATATGTTAATCAGCCGACAAACCAGCTGAAATTTTTAGCTTAACCCATACTTTCGTTATATACGGGTGGCTACTCCTGGGGGTGCCCAACCAAACTGCGGTTTGTTGAAATCTTCATCATGCATAAAAAACTACTTTTTTTGGTGGTTACCCATTTTCCGGCCATTTGGTTGCCACCATATTGGATTTGACTTTAATATTTCAAATTAGAACCCCTATACTGTGTAACATATTTGGAAAGGGCTTGAAAAAAGAAAACATTTGCCGCCAACCAGAGCCTTTTATCTTTCGCCGTTTCAAAATGGTGGCCAGTTTTTTGACATTTTTGACGTGTTTTAAATTTCTACTAAAATAAGGCTTTAAGAGAAAAAAATTAAGAGTAAAATTATCCTATTTTAAAATCAAAAATTCAAAACTGGTTTAAAAAAATATTTCTAATTACATTTTTGGTCGCGAAAGTAAAATTACAACGTGTTTTGCTATAGCAACCAAATAAAAATAAAAATTTGAAAAAAAATAGCGTTGATCTTTTATTTTTTACCCTAAAATAAGACAAATTTACTTTTGCATTTTTTCCCCCCTGAAACCTTTACTTTGGTCGAAATTAAACCTTAAAAATGTCAATTAAGATTAAAAAAAAAACGTTTAGTTTATCATTATTGTATTTAATTATAAACTGTTTAAGAATAAGTTTTTCGTTTGCTTTGCGATACGTAATAATGTCATAGAATGAGTTGCAAAGCATTAAACTTTGAAACAGATTTAACGGGCAATACATTATTAATAACATTTGACACTTATAAAGAGCCTAAATATTAATGCCCTTACTAATCTTTATAGAAACCACTTAAAGAAGATATCTTTATTCAGTTTATTTATAGAATGGAGTAGTAGGTACAAAGAGTAAACATCACAGGTACCAAAATTAACAAAATTCCTAAAGGCCCCTATATACAGGGTGTTTGGTCGAAGATGTAACAAACGAAGAGGGCAGATTCTACCCATCATTTGCAACAAAAAACACTATGTATACCATGGGTCAATTCTCGACAGTTTCGCCACTATAATTTTTTTTTGTTATTTTCCAAGGTATGTCCATTTTACTTTAAAAAATCTATTGCTGCACTTAAAATATTGATGATAGAGCTAAAATAAAGGTACCGTTGGAAAGAGAAGAAAATTTCAGTTTAGAAAATGTCTATTTCAAATGCTTTAAAGGAGCANTTTATTTAAGATTAAACTGTCACCTGTGAATAAACATTAAAAATCTTAAGAAATATGTTTTACATTTAGCATGAGACAACTATTTTGGATAAAATCCTATTTTGGGACAAATATACGGTAATTACATAATTGCATTATGTTTGAATTTTCAATTATCCATATTTCAATAAATATGACTTCAAAAAAATTTTTTTTTTCCTGAGATTTGTTAATTATAGTTATTTTAAGCTAAAACAGAGAAAATCAGTGCAGATGGGAAATATACTGGTAAAATAATAATACACTGGGACACAATTATTGCCCCTAGTTTGAGAATCACCCATATTTATTTAATTTTTTACTTAATATGGAAACTTATTGGAACGGTCATTATGGAAACGGTCGGACCCGTGACGCCTCTTTTATTACAATTGTTATGGTGGTCGACACGAGCACGAGGGTAACCAAACCGATTTCGATGCCGTTCGGTATTCGTGTTCAGAAATGTCATACTTCGAGTCGAATTCAAAGAATAAATTTTAACGCCAGATACTACTCTATAAAACAATTGCAACAATTTGATAATAAAAAAATAAAATTGTAGCCCAGTTGTTAAATACCGATCTAACAGTTCTGTTTCTTACTCAACTTCAAGTTGATCTTAGAATATTACCTGTGCAATATTACTGTACAATCAAATTCTCCGTCTGACGTCGATGCTACTTTTGTTAACGCTGCCATGCGTGAAAACGGAAATCAAGTTCTGTACTGATATCAATTCATTGTTTAATAGAGCTGATATTGTATCTCATATGTCATCTGTGTATGACCGTTCATACAGCGCCGGCGCCGGTGCTACACTTTTGGCCGCCACAGGCAAGACGGATTTTGGCCGCTCCATTGAAGTAGGATTTTTTTTGACCAGGGGGGTGGGGGGGAGAAGGGACTTTTTTTTGGGCTTCCCTACTTTTATCCTGTGTTTACCCAAACACTATTACAAAAAGCATAACTGGAAAGTTTCAATTTTTTTTGTTGGGTACTTTGGGAAATAAAGATGCTTTAAGGATCCCCAGGCACATTTCGACAAATCCTCGGTTTGATTTCGCCTAAAGACTCTAAAAATGGATACCTAGAGATTATGCAAATTCAACAAAAGTTGGCCGATATGTTAGTAAGCTTAAAATTTTACTATTAAATCACAAGGTATTAGCATGAATCATTTCTTTATATTAGGACTAGCCCTAATAGGGTGGAACGGGAGGGGGGATTATTTTTTAGTGAAATTTTGGCACTAAAAACGCAATGTTGACGGTAAAATGCACCGTAGTCATAAAAAGCTATAAATATTTGTAATCTACTAAGTAGCTTTCATTTGATACCCATCTCAAAAATTAAAAAAATATAAATATTGAGGTTTGCACATTTTTTGCGTTCTGCGGAAGCGCATAATAAATGTAAACCTTCTCTAAATTTTTCCTATGTGTGGGTCAAAAAGTTACGCCAGTATTTTAAATTTCAAATCTCTATCGCGAACGGTTCAGGCCCTATGAACCGAAGAGCGACGGACAGACAGACACATCACCCTCGGCATAAGGGTTTTGAGAAGTATCTACAATACCCTAAAAAAAAAAAAGAGGTATTTTTGACAACATACCATGAAAAATTAAACTGTTTATAAAAGTGTTCTATATTTTTTGTAATCTAGTCTTCAATACCGTTCATTTGACACCCTAATCAAAATTAATCTGCCATTTTGAACAGCTGATAATTGTAAGTTCGCTATATTTTTTCTGTGTGTGCGTAAAAATGATCTTTAATACTGGAAAGTTTCGTGGTATTACTTCTTTTCATTAAAAAATTATTGGAACCGTACAGAGTCACAGACGTATAACGGTTTCTTTTTACTTCTATGAAAATGGAAGTATGGTGATACCCTCCAAAACGTGATTCCTAGATCTCTGTGAAAGAGGGGTCTTAAGAACCCGGGGATATCATTAAAATTCGTTTCATATACATGTACTGTCTGTGTGTATGTATGCATGCGCGTCTTATATTCTGAAGAATTCCTCTTTCTTCTGCCCTAGGGTAGTAAAGAAGAAGCATTCTTTAACTTTACGCACGATTAGCGAGTTTGTTCACATTTAACAAAAGTAATTTGATGTTTATTTAATAAAAGTAACTGTTTATATCGAGCTTTTTGTGAAAATCAATGCGTGATTTAAGTGATTATGAAGAATATGAGGAGAATAATACGCCTTCCGAAATAATTAATTCGGTACAAAATACAACTAATGAATTAATGTCATATTTATCAAAAGAGAAATACGAACTTAGAGGAAGTTTATTATTTTTTCCGTATTTATTATTAAAATCTAACAATCGTAGATAAAGTACGGAACGCAACTCGTGCGAAAACGGCATTTTGCATAGCTCGTGTGGTTTTACTACCCTCGCTATCACTCGGGTGCAAACTCCACACTCGCTTGCAAAATGCTACTTTCCGCACTCGACGCGTAATGTACTATTACATGTTCATGAACACTCTATTATTTTAATTACAGATTAAAAACTAACTGTAGGAAAAATTTAGTTATTTGTGCAACTCGAGCTTAAAGTGTCTTTGCTGCAATATCTCGAGAAAATATTTCTCTCGAGTGCAGTAAAGTACCACTTTGCACTCTAGTTGCACAAATAACTATTAAGCTGCTTCATTTGATTACTTGATGAGAGTAAAATAACATGTAGTTTACTCAAGGTCAGCTATAATGAAAATCTGTGAATCGTAAACTATATTTCGTTCAGGATCGAGCAAAGTCTTGATAAATCACTTTTTGATGTGGCTCGTCCTTGTGGAGGCCTGTCAGGCTGCAAGTTTCATTACGACCTTTAATGGATCAAACATTTTAAAGGACCGAATACTCCAGGGACAGAACTTACACTTACACTAATGTCTAGGTTAGAGAGAATTAGGTGTAGACCTGAGTACTATATTGCCGACCGGGAGAGAAGTGGCAAAGCAAGCCCTTGCTTCTCTAGACAGGATATAAGTGGTGTCCAGGGCCAGGGGATAGGTCAGGTGGTAAAGGAAGGTTCTTAGGACCGGACAATAGGTAATATCAGGTTACGCAGGAAGGCTATAACCCGAGCTTACGAACCCGACTCACACCTCCCAACTCCTAATAGTCAGTAATTGACTTTAATCCAAACACATGGCAAGGTAAACACTAACTACACCTGACATCAGGCCTATCCTAACCAACCCTCTCTAATTTTATATCTTTAATCTTTATAACACTCAATTAGCGCTGTCTCCATCACTCGACGAAATTATCAAAACGCCAGATAACTTTGGAAAAGTAAATTTCATATTGTTAGAGTGTATTACTGTTCACTTAGAGACTGGAACAAAAGTTTCACGAAGGCAACAATGGTTCTTCAATTAATTGAGGGTAATACCCTACATTACCACGCGTAACTTATTCATTTACAACTACAATATAATAATAATAGTAACCATTTATTGTAAATTAGATATAAATACAGTAATTATACTTTTTAAATAATAAATAAAAGTGTGTGCTAGTCAGCACACAGCCAGGGTCCATAGGCTATACAGTATTGTTTAAGTAGAACCCTATTAATGGTGTTTTTTTAAATGCTAATAAGCTTACTTTGAATTATCCTATGGGTCTGTTATTCTTAAAACACATAAACAAACTTCTGATAAAGTATTTTTGCCACTGAACCAGACCAATAACATAATATACAGGGTGTTTGGTGTTATTGTTATAAAATAAAATGTATGGATATTTTTTGCCCCTTTAAGGCATTTGAAATAGACATTTTCTAAACTGAAATTTTCTCCTCTTTCCAACGGTACCTTTATTTCAGCTCTGTCATCAATATTTTAGGTGCAGCGATCGATTTTTTAGAGTAAAATGGACGAACCTTGGAAAATAACAAAAAAAATGTATTGCGGCGAAACTATTGAGAATTTACCCATGGTGTATATAGTGTTTTTTGTTGCAAATGATGGGTAGAATCTGCCCTCTTCGTTTGTTACATCTTCGACCAAACACCCTGTATAT